>JAWPHD010013419.1:0-68425 GCA_037043455.1 Cyrtodaria siliqua | reverse complement strand
AACGTTACTTGGACCTTCCGCCAATCAAATCAGAAAACTCTTTCTTAATTTGCAAATTTAATGTGTCAAAATAATGATTGACAGACCCACGTGACGTTAATGTTTTTGTTTAGATAATTTTGCCAAAGATTTTTTCGTAACGAAAATACATTTCTTTTACTTGAAGCACTCGTTTATCAATGCGCTTTTATGAGGTATTTGGTGTATTTCATTGATATAGTCTGTAATTAAACGTATATGGAAGTGCGTACTACACAAATAAGTTGCATAATTTAGCGATATGCGCATGTCATGGGTTTTCGCGATTTCAGAACAATCAAGGAACCTTTTTCTCAAGTTCTGAACTTTCGCTTTTGATAAATAAGGTTACTGCTATTACTTCTTAAACAATTCCTAGGGAACCCCTATTCACGCCTCTTGCTTTCACCTAATTCCCTTCGGTTAAAATACAAAGATGCAGGAACGTTACCATGGTTGCAGAAATTGGGGGCCAAGTAAATATTTTTAATAATGTTTTGTCTTCTTTCTTTGCTTGTCTCTTTTTTCTGTCAACTGGTTAATTGTACACACTGTGGCATTAAAAGTTCCATACACTAGCTGCCAAGCATTTTTTTTGGATGGTCATCAAAAATGATGGGGTTGTGTGTGTGGTGATTGGTGGGGTGTGAGGACGGAATAAAATGAGTTTGTATACTGTCTCATCATTTTATTTTAGTAACACAAATATGTAATAGACACAAAAGAAGAAAATGCAACCATTTGATTTTTTTATATGAATAAATACAATGTATTAACAAATCCATAAAATACACTCTCCCTTCCTTTTCTAAGTATAATGGTCCAAATTATGCGGCGGTCCGTCCCGTTTAACACGAATAATGGTGCACCGCTAATTTTTGGGGCAATTAAGTGTTCTTAAATGTGGGGCAAGTGACATTATAGGCAGGGCAAGTAACTTTTGAATATCCACTTGCCCTGGGCAAGTGGATTTTCAAAATATTTCCAGAACCCTGTGTGTAACATTATACTTCCCAATTATAATAGTACATGTAGATATTTTTGCAGGCTAAACATGTTCAATATGAAATTAACTTTTTAAAGGGACACTGTCTATAAGTAATGCCTATATTTAGCATAATGAATAAGCTGGTGTGGACACATGTCTATTTTTTTCACCGAATCTGGTCTATGGAATGGTAATGTCTGTCCATTCATCAATATTTGCATTTAGCTCCTTTTATGGAAAACTATGAACGCTCCCCTTTTGAATGCAGACAAAGATATTTGATGTTGCATAAACCCTCAATTTTATCAAGATGAAGGTCATTTGAAACATGTTTGATGGACACGTCACTTTAGACGAGACACCATGTTGCGCGCAACTCTTGTTTTTAGCCCTTCTGGTCGAAAGTTTGGCTAAAGACATTCTCATTTGGCTAAAGGAAATTTTAGGTCTTTAGCCAGATTGGCTAAAGGATTTAAAACCCTAGCGCTAGCCTAGCTAATTAGAACCGCGACACAGCCTATGTTTCGATAAAAGCAATTATTTCTCTTGTGGAAATTCCAGATCTTTACCGGATACTCATCATAATTCTTATAATCTTGTAATGTTTTCATTTGTTCACTTTGTATGTTTGTGTTTCTACATTTATTGCAGGACGGTTACCATTTCGAATACACAACATGTGATGATAAAGGTCATCGATGGCGTGTCTCCGTGCCGGAGCAGGACAAGTGCAGCGCTGTGTCATCCCACTATAAAAATGACTACCTCCCACTTAAAGGACCGGACTGTAGTAAGTCACTTTATGTTTTGTACACAACTTTACATTGTGTTACTCTATGGTTGGGACTTACAGCCATTTCATATGATAACGCTGTAAGTCGAGTAGGTGAGTACAAAAAGTAGGTCAAGATGAATGATGAAAGTCATTTACAAAGTTTAACGTTGAAAGTTTTGTAGTCCATTATAAATACCATACATGTCGTGACCGGAGGTTATATAGCATTGCACTCCGACCGTCCATCAGTCTGTCACGTTTCATTTCCGCTCAGTAACTTGGGTTAGGATAGGAATGAGATAAAAAAATTAAAAACGGTTTACACTCAGTAACTTTAGTTAGGAATGAAATATTGGCCTGAACTTGCTTTGTTTGTAGCTTATAAGAAAAAAGAAGCTTGGGATTGCATTTGGGTTCAATGGTACGGTTACTAAAAATAGAATATCTGTTTCCGCTTTAACAACTTTACTTAGGAATGAGATATTGGCCTGAAACTTGCTGTGTATGTAGCTTATATGAAAAGGACGTTTGGGATTGCATTTGGGTCAAGGTCAATATTCTTAAAAATAGAAAACTGGTTTCCGCTCAGTAAATTTAGTTAGGAATGAGATATTGGCACGAAACTTGCTATGTAGTAGGCTTATATGACAAGGAAACTTGGGAGTGCATTAGGGTCACTGGGGTCATGGTCAGGATCACCATTACTAAAAATAGAAAACAGACGTTTCCCCTAAAGAACTTTAGTTAGGAATGAACTATTGGCCCGAAACTTGTTGTGTAGGTACATGTACATTTAGCTTATATAAAAAGGAAGCTTGGGATTTTTAGATCTTTTGGGTTCACTCTTCGTCCGTCGTCCGTCCGTCAGTCTGTCCAATGTCGTCGTTAAGTTTTGCTTCAAACGACTTCTTGTTAGAAACCGCTTGGCCAATTTTGACCACACTTCACATGGATGATCCTAAGATAAATGCTTTTTAGATTTGTTAAAATTAGGTCAACGCGACATCCAAGATGGCCTTGGAAAACCTTAAATTTGTTTCTCAAGAACCGCTGGACAGATTTCGACAGTTTTTAGCTCTTCTGATCAGAGATCAGCAGAGCTTATGCCGTGGTGCGGCGTCCGTTGTCCGTCTGTCTGTCCGTAAACTTTTTTTTGTAGCGACCTCCTCTGAAACTACTGAATGGATTTTCATGAAACTTTACAGAAATGTTGCCCATGAAGTCTAGTTGATCCTAGCAAAAATTCATGTTGATGTGAAATCCAAGATGGCCGCCAGATCTAAAAATAGGTTTTTAAAAAACAAGTTTGTAGCGACTACTTCTTGAAAACTATAAGTGATATTGATATGGGACTTTTTCTAAAATGATCAGCATGACATGTTGGTTATCAGAGTCAAACATTATTCTGATTCGACGTTAAACATGGCTGCCAGTGGCCATCTTTGTTTACATAGAGTTATATAATGAAAACTTGTAGCGACTACTCCTCTGAAACTACTTGACGCATTTTCATGAAACTTCACAGGAATGTTGCTTTTGATGTCTAATTGATCCTAGCAAAATTTTAGGTCGGCCGGAAATTCAAGATGGCCGCCAAGACTAAAAATAAATTTTCAAAATACACGTTTGTAGCGACTTCTTGAAAACTATAAGTGATATTGATATGGGACTTTTTCTAAAATGATCAGCATGACATGATGTTGGTCCTTGTCAAAAATTGTTTTGATTCAACGTTAAACATTGCTGCCAGCGGCCATCTTTGTTTACATAGAGTTATATAGTAAAAACTTGTAGCGACTACTCCTTTGAAACTACTTGGAGGATTTTCATGACACTTTACAGGAATGTTGCTCTTAATGTCTAATTGATCCTAGCAAAATTTCGGACTTTTTGTAAAATGATCAGCATGACATGATGGTTATCAGAGTCAAACATTATTCTGATTCGACGTTAAACATGGCTGCCAGTGGCCATCTTTGTTTACATAGAGTTATATAGTGAAAACTTGTAGCGACTACTCCTCTGAAACTACTTGACGGATTTTCATGAAACTTCACAGGAATGTTGCTCTTGATGTCTAATTGATCCTAGCAAAATTTCAGGTAGGCCGGAAATCCAGGCAGCTTAATTTGTGGCATTATTTCAATAAACAACTAATTAACCCACACGCGCATTTCACACCGTTTGAAAACAACACCGTATCACAATTTATCCTGACACGACCGTCAGACGTGTGTCCATCGGCCAATGAAATCGCGTCAATTATGTCCGTGACCTTCCAAACATAAACATAGCTACTTTCAGAAATCGTTTCCAAATAATCTCTGAACGTCATTTGGACCTTCCAACAATCAAATCAGAAAACTCTTTCTTAATTTGCAAATTTAATGTGTCAAAATAACAATTGACAGACCCACGTGACATTATGTTTTTGTTTAGATAATTTTGCCGAAGATTTTTTCGTAACGAAAATACATTTCTTTTACTGGAAGCACTCGTTTATCAATGTGCTTTTATGAGGTATTTGGTGTATTTCATTGATATAGTCTGTAATTAAACGTATATGGAAGTGCATACTACACAAATAAGTTGCATAACTTAGCGATATGCGCATGTCATGGGTTTTCGCGATTTCAGAACAGTCACCTTTTTCTCGAGTTCTGAACTTTCGCTGTTACTGCTACTACTTCTTAAACAATTCCTAGGGAACCCCTACTCATGAATTTCAAAATTTGTTATACAGGAAGTTCGAACTTCCTAAATTTGAACCTTAGTGGAGGCCCTGTCATGCCTCTTACTTGCATCTAATTCCCTTTAGTTAAAATACAAAGCCGTAGGAACGTTACCATTGTTGCAGAAATTGCCGGGGGCCAAGTGAATATTTTTAATAACGTTTTTGTCTTGTTTCTTTGCTTGTCGCACATTTAAAGGAATACAATAGCTTCTTTGATTTCTGTCAACTGGGTAATTGTACACACTGTGGCATTAAAAGTTCCATACACTAGGCCATAGCTGCCAAACATTTTTTTTGGATGGTCATCAAAAATGATGGGGTTGTGTGTGTGGTGATTGGTGGGGCGGGAGGGCGGAATAAAATGAGTTTGTATACTGTCTCATCATTTTATGATTGTTACAGACACAAAAGAAGAAAATGCAACCATTTTATTTTTTATATGAATAAATACAATGTATTAACTAAACTAATTCATAAAATACATTTTCCCTTCCTTTTCTAAGTATAATGGTCCAAATAATGCGGCGGTCCGTCCCGTTTAACACGAATAATGGTACAGCTCCAATTTTTGGGGCAATTAAGTGTTCTTAAATGTGGGGCAAGTGAAATTATGGGCAGGGCAAGTGACTTCTGAAAATTTTCAAAATATTTCCAGAACCCTGAGCTCTATGTTGGACCAGTCGGACCAGTCACAGGAGTTATGGCTCTTGATTTGGTTAAAAATTCTATATTTTGCCTCGTTAATACGGTAGGGCCTTTATTTTTCTTCTGATCTTTACCAAACTTTACCAGATTTTAGGACTTGTTTTTTTTTACATTATTTTTTTTATTTATTTTTTTATTTTTTGTAAATTATTATTATTATTTATTTTTTTTTTAATATTTTTTTTAATATTTTTTTTTTTTTTAGCTCTATGTTGGACCAGTCGGACCAGTAACAGGAGTTATGGCTCTTGATTTGGTTAAAAATGCTATATTTTGCCTCGTTAATACGTTAGGGCCTTTTTTTTCATCTGATCTTTACCAAACTTTACCAGATTTCTTTAGTTATGGCCCTTGATTTAGTTAAAAAGCTGTTTTTTGCCCGAAACTTTCAAAAAAACATTAATGGCAATCACTCGCTTCATTGATGTTATAAGAGCCCTGTTAGCCAGTAGAGCGTCCACAGGCCCTCTTGTGCCTCTTGTTTTATTTTTTATTTATTTTTTACATATTTCTGTGTTGTTTTGGTCAATTCTTACATATAGCTTCTTACACATATATGTTGCCCCACCCACCCTCCCCCCTCATTTTATCTTCCATTACTTGGATATTAATATTTTAATTTGAACGCAATCATTTACATAAAACAATTTAGATTAAATTCAGATACGCAGATGAAATATCAATAAAAAAACCCGAAATGAGGCCACAATAAAAATTGCCAGATATCAGCTCCCTCCCCGAGTTGCCTTTCGACCACAAATTTCTTTAAAATGACAGCAATTTTGGATTAAAACGGATAAAAATAATAAAATTCACATAATTTTAATAATAAAATTTCACATAATTTTATATCGGCCCAAGTTTCTGTACACGCCCCATCCCCCAACCCCACCCCACATTGTTTTAGCCTTGTTTTCTGATGTTATATACTAGCTATATAATTTATTATTCTCTGAAAAATTGAATAGTCTTTCTGCGCTGTTCTCCGACAGCTCTTGTTTATAGAAATACTGAGTTTTTATGTGTATCTATAAGCACAAGGTACACTGATCAATATGAATGCTGATTATCTTTGATTTGTTACACTTGCACTGATAAATATGAATGCTGATTATCATTGATTTGTTATACTTGCACTGATAAATATGAATGCTGATTATCGTTGATTTGTTACACTTGCACTGATAATTATGAATGCTGATTATCATTGTTACACTTGCACTGATAAATATGAATGCTGATTATCATTGATTTGTTACACTTGCACTGATAAATATGAATGCTGATTATCATTGATTTATTACACTTGCACTGATAAATATGAATGCTGATTATCATTGATTTGTTACACTTGCACTGATAAATATGAATGCTGATTATCATTGTTTGTTACACTTGCACTGATGAATATGAATGCTGGTTATCATTGTTTGTTACACTTGCACTGATAAATATGAATGCTGATTATCATTGATTTGTTTACTTGCACTGATAAATATGAATGCTGATTATCATTGTTTGTTACACTTGCACTGATAAATATGAATGCTGATTATCATTGATTTGTTATACTTGCACTGATAAATATGAATGCTGATTATCATTGTTACACTTGCAGATCAGGAATGTTTAGGTGGCCAGTATTTGGACATGAACAGTCAGAGATGTCGCTCTTGTGTACCCGGCACCTTTTCAAGTGGTAGCATGGCCCTGTTTGATGATTTTGACTCACTGCCTGCTGGTTTTTCCACCACAACCGAGAATTTCAAGGGAATGGGGGAGGAAAGTGATGTGAACTGTACAGAGTAAGTTCATCTGTTATATATTGTCTATATGACTATATGTATATATTATATATATACTGAACCAAACAGCTAATGCACCAGTAGACAATACCTTTAATATCTCAATAATAACAATCAATAAATCAAAACAAATTTCATTCTGAACGAGACAAATATCTTGCCTAACAGGAATGAACATGCCAGGCTCATCCTCCGTGTACATCGAGATAAAATATGGAGAATGGGCCTAGAACCTTCTCACCTGCAGAACTGTAGAGTTGCTGCAAATTCTATTGTAGACACTCCATTTATGCTGGAGCCACGTTTATTGTTTTTCTGCCACTGCTCTAGTGATTTGAGCGAGATGGCACCTGAAACGATGTAAATTTAATAAAATCATTCAAATCACCTGTCTCCAACAGTACCAGTCGGCATATAATAAGTTCATACATTAAAGGTATTGTCTACTGGTGCATCAGCTGTTTGTTTCAGCATATTATATAGATATATATCTCACCTGTCGTCCCTCCATCCCTCCGTTAACTTTTGCCTCGTTAAGCCAGATTATTGATATCAATGAAAGATCAGACAAGTTAAAAAAACTGTAAGGTTGACTCAGTGACACTGGAGTTATGGCCCTTTATTTAGTTAAATATAATGCTAAATGTTGCTTCATTAAGATGATATGGCCTTCATTTTTCATCTACCCTTTACTAAACTCAATGAAACCTCGGACAAGTTTGAAAAACAGCTGAATTGCAATATCATTATCAGAGTTATGACCCTTACTTTTTTTTTTATGTAGTTAACTGTGCTATATTTTCCGTTTCATTTTCCTTCCAATATTTACCAAACGTAGGCAGATTGATGATATCAATGAAAGCTCAGACTAGCAGCTAGATCTGATTAGTGACGAAAAATTGGGCTTGAAAACTGTAAGTTTGGCACGGGAATTTGCGATGCTGCACCATCGATTGCATGATCTAATTACGTTATGAAATTATAAGTTTGTTTGGCAATTTTTTCATATTTTGCAAATATCATCAAGTGAGTGATTCAGGGCCTTTTTGGCCCTCTTGTTATTATTATTAACTGTTTTCCATTGATCACTTCCTTCGGTTGTGCATGTATCGTTCCAATGGAACTCTTCACCAATTTCCGTAATCCCGATTGATATCATTGGTTACCGTGAGACTGAGATAGACTGGAACTCAACCCTTGAATACTTGGGAGATACAGTTCTTTGGTATAATTAGCTCGACTGATCAGAGATCAGCAGAGCTTATGCCGTGGTGCGTCAGTCCGTCCGTCCGTCTGTCCGTAAACTTTTATTTGTAGCGACAACTCCTCTGAAACTACTGGATGAATATTCATGAAACTTTACAGAAATGTTGCCCATAAAGTCTAGTTGATCCTAGCAAAAATTCATGTTGATGTGAAATTCAAGATGGCCGCCAAAGCTAAAAATAGAGTTTTAAAATACAAGTTTGTAGCGACTACTTCTTGAAAACTATAAGTGATATTGATATGGGACTTTTTCTAAAATGATCAGCATGACATGATGTTGATCCTTGGCAAAAATCGTTTTGATTCAACGTTAAACATGGCTGCCAGTGGCCATCTTTGTTTACATAGAGTTATATAGTAAAAACTTGTAGCGACTACTCCTCTGAAACTACTTTGCGGATTGTCATGAAACTTTACAGGAATGTTGCTCTTGATGTCTAGTTGATCCTAGAAAAAATTCAGGTCGGCTGGAAATTCAAGATGGCCGCCACAGCTAAAAATAGATTTAAAATAAATAAGTTTGTAGCGACTACTTCTTCAAAAATATAAGAGATATTGATATGGGACTTTTTCTAAAATGATCAGTATGACATGATGTTGGACCTTGTCGAAAATCAGATCTGCCAGAAATTCAAGATGGCCGTCACAGCTAAAAATAGATTTTTTTTTCAAAAATAAGTTTGTAGCGACTACTTCTTGAAAACTATAAGTGATATTGATATGGGATTTTTTCTAAAATGATCAGCATGACATGATGTTGATCCTTGTGGAAAATTATTTTGATTCGACGTTAAACATGGCTGCCAGTGGCCATCTTTGGTTACATAGAGTTATATAGTAAAAACTTATAGCGACTACTCCTCTGAAACTACTTGATGGATTTTCATGAAACTGTACAGGATGTTGATCCTTGTCAAAAATTATTTGACATTAAACATGGCCGCCAGTGGCCATCTTTGTTTACATAGTTATATAATGAAAACTTGTAGCGACTACCCCTATGAAACTACTTGATGGATTTTCATGAAAATTCACAGGAATGTTGACCTAGCTATCAAAAATCTATCAGTAGAACTTCAAGGTCATTGACCTCTTGTTAGCTCTACTGGCCAAGATGGGATGGCGAGTTGTCCGTCGTCCGTCGTTAACTTTAGTTAAAAATACTATATCTTGCCTCGTTAAGACAATAGGGCCTTCATTTTTCATTCGATCTTTACCAAACGTTAACAGGTTGTTAATTTCAATGAAAGCTCGGACAAATTCAAAAAACCAGCCAGATCGGACCAGTAACAGCGGAGTTATAACCCTTGATTTAGTTAAAAATGCTATATTCCTATATTTTGCCTCGTTAAGACGATAGGGCCTTCATTTTTCATCCTATCTTTACCAAACTTTAAAACATTGTTAATATCATTGAAAGCTCAGACAAGTTCGAAAACCAGCCAGATCGGACCAGTAACAGCGGAGTTATGGTCCTTGATTTAGTTAAAAATGCTATATTGCTATATTTTTCCTCGTAAAGACGATAGGGCCTTCATTTTTCATCCTATCTTTACCAAACTTTACCACATTGTTAATATCAATGAAAGCTCGGACAATTTCAAAAACCAGCCATATCGGACTAGTAACAGTGGAGTTATGGCCCTAGATTTAGTTAAAAATGCTATATTTTGCCTCGTTAAGATGATAGGGGCTTCATTGTTCATCCGATCTTTACCAAACTTTATCAGATTGCTAATGTCGTTAAAAACTCGGACAAGTTCGAAAACGATTCATGTCGGACTAGTAACAACGGAGTTATGGCCCTTGATTTAGTTAAAAATGCTATAATTTGCCTCGTCATACGATAGGGCCTTCATTTTGCATCTGGGCCCTGTTTTATTAGCTCTACTGATCAGAGATCAGCAGAGCTTATGCCGTGGTGCGGTGTCCGTCGTCCGTCCGTCTGTCCGTCCGTCTGTTAACTTTTTTTTGTAGCCACTACTCCTCTGAAACTACTGAATGGATTTTCATGAAACTTTACAGAAATGTTGCCCATGAAGTCTAGTTGATCCTAGCAAAAGTTCATGTAGATGTGAAATCCAAGATGGCCGCAAAATCTAAAAATAGGTTTTTAAAAAACAAGTTTGTAGCGACTACTTCTTGAAAACTCTTAAGGGATATTGCTATGGGACTTTTTCTAAAATGATCAGCATGACATGATGTTGGTCCTTGTCGAAAATCGTTTTGATTCGACATTAAACATGGCTGCCAGCGGCCATCTTTGTTTACATAGAGTTATATAATGAAAACTTGTAGCGACTACTCCTCTGAAACTACTTGACGGATTTTCATTAAACTTTACAGGAATGTTGCTCTTGATGTCTAATTGATCCTAGCAAAATTTCAGGTCGGCCGGAAATTCTAGATGGCCGCCACGGCTAAAAATAGATTTTCAAAAGACAAGTTTGTAGCGACTACTTCTTGAAAACTATAAGTGATATTGATATGGGACTTTTTTTAAAATGATCAGCATGACATGATGGTTATTCAAGTCGAACATTATTTTGATTCGACGTTAAACATGGCTGCCAGTGGCCATGTTTGTTTACATAGAGTTATATAATGATAACTTGTAGCGACTACTCTTTGAAACTACCTGACGGATTTTCATGAAACTTCACACGAATGTTGCTCTTGATGTCTTATTGATCCTAGCAAAATTTCAGGTCGGCCGGAAATTCAAAATGGCCGCCACAGCTAAAAATAGATTTTTAAAAAAGAAGTTTGTAGCGACTACATCTTGAAAACTATAAGTGATATTGATATGGGACTTTTTGTAAAATGATCAGCATGACATGATGTTTATCAGAGTCAAACATTATTTTATTCGACGTTAAACATGGCTGCCAGTGGCCATCTTTGTTTACATAGAGTTATATGATGAAAACTTGTAGCGACTACTCCTCTGAAACTACTTGACGGATTTTCATGAAACTTCACAGGAATGTTGCTCTTGATGTCTTATTGATCCTAGCAAAATTTCAGGTCGCCCAGAAATTCAAGATGGCTGCCATGGCTAAAAATAGATTTTCAAAATGCAAGTTTGTAGCGACTACTACTTGAAGACTATAAGTGATATTGATATTGGACTTTTTGTGAAATGATCAGCATGACATGATGTTGGTCCTTGTCAAAAATTGTTTTGATTCAACGTTAAACATGGCTGCCAGCAGCCATCTTTGTTTACATAGAGTTATATAGTAAAAACTTGTAGCGACTAATCCTTTGAAACTACTTGGCAGATTTTCATGAAACTTTACAGGAATGTTGCTCTTAATGTTTAATTGATCCTAGCAAAATTTCAGATCGGCCAGAAATTCAAGATGGCCGCCATAGCTAAAATTAGATTTTTTAAAAAAGAAGTTTGTAGCGACTACGTCTTGAAAACTATAAGTGATATTGATATGGGACTTTTTGTAAAATGATCAGCATGACATGATGGTTATCAGAGTCAAACATTATTTTGATTCGACGTTAAACATGGCTGTCAGCGGCCATCTTTGTTTACATAGAGTTATATAATGAAAACTTGTAGCGACT
This sequence comes from Cyrtodaria siliqua, assembly GCA_037043455.1. Lineage (NCBI taxonomy): Eukaryota > Metazoa > Mollusca > Bivalvia > Adapedonta > Hiatellidae > Cyrtodaria > Cyrtodaria siliqua. The sequence goes on along the minus strand of JAWPHD010013419.1, from coordinate 56,552 downwards.
ATTCCTGTGGAACTACTTGACGGATTTTCATGAAACTTCACAGGAATGTTGCTCTTGATGTCTAATTGATCCTAGCAAAATTTCAGGTCGGCCGGATCTTCAAGATGGCCGCCACGGCTAAAAATAATTTTTCAAAAAACAAGTCTGTAGCGACTACTTCCTGAAATCAAAATCAATCAGTAGAGCTTCAAGGTCATTGACCTCTTGTTGTTATTCATGTTTTAGCTCTACTGGCCAAGGGCCAGCAGAGCTTATGGGATGGTGTGTTGTCCGTCGTCCGTCCGTCCGTCCGTCCATTAACTTTTGTCTCGTTAAGACGATAGGGCCTTTATTTTTTATCCGATCTTTACCAAACTTTAATAGATTGTTAATATCAATGAAAGCTCGAACAAGTTCGAAAACCAGCCAGATCGGACCAGTATCAGCGAAGTTATGGCCCTTGATTTAGTTAAAAATACTATATTTTGCCTCGTTAAGACGATAGGGCCTTCATTTGTCATCCGATCTTTACCAAACGTTATCAAATTGTTAATGTCGTTGAAAGCTCGAACAAGTTCTAAAACCAGCCATATCGGACCAGTAACAGCGGAGTTAGGGCCCTTGATTTAGTTAAAAATGCTATATTTTGCCTCGTTAAGACGATAGGGTCTTCATTTTTCATCCGATCTTTACCAAACGTTACCAGATTGTTACTATCAATGCTATATTACGATAGAGTCTTCGTTTTTCGTCCGATCTTTACCAAACTTTACCAGATTGTTAATATAAATGAAAGCTCGAACAAATTTGAAAACCAACCAGATTGCACCAGAACAGCGGAGTTATGGCCCTTGATTTAGTTAAATATGCTATATTTTGCCTCATCAATACGATAGGGCTTTCATTTTTCATTCGATCTTTACCAAACTTTACCAGATTGTTACTATCAATGAAAGCTCCAACAAATTTCAATACCAGCCAGATTGGACCATTTACACCGGGGTTGGCTGGCGTGGCACAGTCGGTAGCGCGGCGGATTTGTAAATGGAGGCCCCGGGTTCAATCCTCCATGGTGCCACTGAGTTCCGTCGGTGTGTTCTTGGGCAAGACACTTTACCTTAGCCTCGTCCGTCGGATGGGGACGTAAACCGGGCGGTCCCGTGTATCGGTCTATCCTCCGAGCACGTTAAAGAACCATAGGAATCTATTCGATAATAAGAGTAGGGCATGTTCCCGGATTCCTATGTATCATTCCCCTCTCTCTGGGGCGGCTCTAAATAACCTATACTGTGTTGATGAGCCGTTAAACAACATTCAATTCAATTCAATTTACACCGGAGTTATGGCTCTTGATTTTCTGAAATATGCTATATTTTGGCCTCATTAAGAAGAAAGGGCCTTCATTTGGCCAGATTTCAGTGAAACTTTTCAAGGATGATCAGTACCAAGGCTAGTTGTACATGTCGTCACTGTTTCTGGTTGAATGATTTTGGCGGAGTTATGTCCCTTTAAAGGTTTTAATACACAAACTTTGTCTGGACTAGTTCTCCTGAACGTCTCCTCACATTTCAACCAAACTTTACAGGGATGATCAGCACCAAGCATAGTTGTGCATATCGTCGTGTTCCAGTTAACAGATTTTTGGTGGAGTTATGGCCCTTTAAAGGTTTCTGATACACAAACATTTTCCGGGCTAGTTCTCCTGAACCCCTTGCTGGATTTTAACGAAACTTGACAAGGATGATCAGTATCAGGTCTAGTTGTGCAAATCATTGCCGTGTTCCGGTTGAATGATTTTTGGCAAAGTTATGGCCCTTTAAAGGTTTTAATACACAAACTTTGTCTGGACTAGTTCTCCTGAACGTCTCCTCACATTTCAACCAAACATTACAGGGATGATCAGCACCAAGCATAGTTGTGCATATCATCATCGTGTTCCAGTTAACAGATTTTTGATGGAGTTATGGCCCTTTAAAGGTTTTTGATACACAAACATTTTCTGGGCTAGTTCTCCTGAACCCCTGACTGGATTTTAACAAAACTTGAAAAGGATGATCAGTATCAAGCCTAGTTATGCATATCATCGCCATATTCGGGTTGAATGATTTTTGGCATAGTTATGGCCCTTTAAAGGTTTTAATAGCCAAACGTTGTCCAGATTAGTCTCTTCTGAACTCCTTGCTGCATTTCAACGAAACCTGATGGGGATGATCAGTACCAAGCCTAGTTGCACCTATCATTGCCGTGTTTTGGTTGAATGAATTTTGGCAGAGTTATGACCCCTTAAAGGTTTTAATACACTAACTTTGTACAGACTAGTTCTCCTGAACCTCTGGCTGGATTTCAGCGAAACTAAGTCTTGTCAGGGACAATCAGTACCAAGCCTAGTTGCCTTCACCATGTTCTGGTTGAACGATATTTGAAAGAGTTATGGCCCCTTATACATCAACTTTATCTAGAGCCAGTAGAGCGTCCACAGAGGGCCTCTTGTTTTTTCATTATTTTTTTTTTTCATAATTTATTTAATTTTGAGCTCTAATGGCCAAGGGCCAGCAGAGCTTATGGGATGGTGTGTTGTCTGCCGTCCGTCGTCCGTCTGTCGTCCTTCCGTCGTCTGTTAACTTTTGTCTCGTTAAGACAATAGGGCCTTCATTTTTCATCCAATCTTTACCAAACTTAAACAGATTTTTAATATCAATGAAAGCTCGGACAAGTTCGAAAAACCAGCCAGATCGGACCAGTAACAGCAGAGTTATGGCCCTTGATTTAGTTAAAAATGCTATATCTTGCCTCGTTAAGACGATAGGGTCTTCATTTTTCATCAAATCTTTACCAAACTTTATCAGATTGTTAATATCAATGATAGCTCGGTCAAGTTCGAAAACCAGCTATATAGGTCTAGTAACAGCTGAGTTATGGCCCTTGATTTAATTAAAAAATGCTGTATTTTGCCTAGTTAAGAAGATGGGGGCTTCATTGTTCATCCGATCTTTACCAAACTTTATCAATTTGTTAATGTTGTTGAAAGCTCGAACAAGTTCGAAAACCAGCCATATCGGACCAGTAACAGCGAAGTTACGGCCCTTGATTTAGTTAAAAATGCTATATTTTGCCTCGTTAAGACGATAGGGCCTTCATTTTCCATCCGATCTTCACTAAACTCTATCAGATTGTTAATGGCGATAAAAGCTTGGTCAAGTTTGAAAACCAGCCAGATCGGACCAGTAACAGAGCAGTTATGGCCCTTGATTTAGTTAAAAAGGCTATATTTTGCCTCGTTAAGACGATACGGTCTTCATTTTTCATCCGATCTTTACCAAACGTTACCAGATTGTTAATATCAATGAAAGCTTAGTCAAGTTCGAAAACCAGCCAGATCAGACCAGCAACAGCGAAGTTATGGCCCTTGATTTAGTTAAAAATGTTATATTACGATAGGGCCTTTGTTTTTTCGTCCGATCTTTACCAAACTTTACCAGATTGTCAATATAAATGAAAGCTCGGACAAATTCGAAAACCCAACCAGATCGGACCAGAACAGCGGAGTTACGGCCCTTGATTTAGTTAAATATGCTATATTTTGCCTCGTTAATACGATAGGGCTTTCATTTTTCATCCGATCTTTACCAAACTTTACCAGATTGTTACTATCAATGAAAGCTCCAACAATTTCAATACCAGCCAGATTGGACCATTTACACCGGAATTATGGCCCTTGATTTTCTGAAATATGCTATATTTTGGCCTGATTAAGAAGAAAGGGCCTTCATTTGGCCAGATTTCAGTGAAACTTGTCAAGAATGATCAGTACCAAGCCTAGTTGTACATGTCGTCACCGTGTTCTGGTTGAATGATTTTGGCAAAGTTATGTCCCTTTAAAGGTTTTAATACACAAACTTTGTCTGGACTAATTCTCCTGAACGTCTCCTCACATTTCAACCAAACCTTACAGGGATGATCAGCACCAAGCATAGTTGTGCATATCATCGTCGCGTTCCAGTTAACAGATTTTTGGTGGAGTTATGGCCCTTTAAAGGTTTCTGATACACAAACATTTTCCGGGCTAGTTCTCCTGAACCCCTGTCTGGATTTTAACGAAACTTGACAAGGATGATCAGTATCAGGTCTAGTTGTGCAAATCATTGCCGTGTTCCGGTTTAATGATTTTTGGCAGAGTTATGGCCCTTTAAAGGTTTTAATACACAAACTTTATCTGGACTAGTTCTCCTGAACGCCTCCCCACATTTCAACGAAACTTTACAAGGATGATCAGCACCAAGCATAGTTGTGCATATCATCGTGTCATTCCAGTTAACAGATTTTTGATGGAGTTATGGCCCTTTAAAAGTTTTTGATACACAAATATTTACCGGGCTAGTTCTCCTGAATCCCTGACTGGATGTTACCGGAACTTGAAAAGTATGATCAGTATCAAGCCTAGTTGTGCATATCTTCGCCATTTTCGGTTGAGTGATTTTTGGCAGAGTTATGGCCCTTTAAAGGTTTTAATAGCCAGGGATGATCAGTACCAAGCCTTGTTGCACCTGTCATTGCCGTGTTTTGGTTGAATGAATTTTGGCAGAGTTATGACCCCTTAAAGGTTTTAATACACTAACTTTGTACAGACTAGTTCTCCTGAACCTCTGGCTGGATTTCAGCAAAACTTGTCAGGGACAATCAGTACCAAGCCTAGTTGCGTATATCTTCACCATGTTCTGATTGAACGATATTTGAAAGAGTTATGGACCCTTATACATAAACTTTATCTAGAGCCAGTAGAGCGTCCACAGGCCCTCTTGGGCCTCTTGTTTTTAGCTCGACTGATCAGAGATGGTGCGGCGTCCATCGTCCGTCTGTCCGTAAACTTTTTTTTGTAGCGACTACTCCTCTGAAACTACTGAATGGATTTTCATGAAACTTTACAGAAATGTTGCCCATGTAGTTTTTAGATCACCTGAGCCGAAGGCTCAAGGTGAGCTATTGGGATCACTCTTCGTCCGTCGTCCGCCGTCTGTCCGTCCGTCCGTCGTTAACTTTTCTTCAAACGACTTCTCCTCAGAAACCGCTTGCTAATTTCGACCAAACTTCACTTGGATGATCCTTTGATTAATGCTTTTTAGATTTGTTAAAATTAGGTCAGCTTCTCCTGGACAGATTTCAACAGTTTTTCTTTTAAAATGATCGCCAACACCTAGGCTATCAAGTTTGTTCAAATGAAGTCCCCGGGGTCAAAAATGGCTGTTTCCCCGGGGGTCCAAAGTTTGTATATTGAGGTTTTGCATGTTTTACATATAGGAAAAAACTTTAAAAAATCTTCTTCTCTGAAACCACAAGGCACAGAGCTCTCATGTATTACATGTATCATCAGCTTTCGGTCCTCTACTAAGTTTGTTCAAATGGTGACCCTGGGGTCAAATTTGTCCCTGCCCCGGGGGTCACAGTTTTACATAGACTTATATAGGATTTATTTTTTTATAAATCTTCTTCTTGGAAACTACAAGAACCCGAGGTTTGATATTTTGCATTTACTATAAGCTTAAGGTCCTTTACCAAGTTTGTTCAAATGGTAACCCTCGGGTCACATTTGGCCCCGCTCCAAGGGTCATATGTTTTACATAGACATGTATAGGGAAAAACTTAAAAAATCTTCTTCTCTGGAACTGCAAGAGCCAGAGGTTTAATATTTTGCATTTGCTATAAGCTTATGGTCCTCTACCAAGTTTGTTCAAATGGTGACCCATTGGTCACATTTGGCCCCACCCTGGGGGTCACAGTTTTACATAGGCTTGTATAGGGAAAAACTGAAAAAATCTTCTTCTCTGGAACCACATGCCACAGAGCTCTCATGTATTACATGTAGCATCAGCTGATGATCCTCTACTAAGTTTGTTCAAATGGTGACCCTGGGGTCAAATTTGTCCCCGCCCCGAGGGTCACAGTTTTACATAGACTTATATAGGATTTGTTTTTAAAAAATGTTCTTCTCGTAAACTACAAGAGCCAGAGGTTTGATATTTTACATTTACTATAAGCTTATGGTCCTTTACCAAGTTTGTTCAAATGGTGACCCTGGGGTCACATTTGGCCCCGCCCCATGGGTCACAGTTTTACATAGACTTATATAGGAAATACATTAAAGTCTTCTTCTCTGGAACTACAAGAGCCATATGTTTAGTATTTTGCATTTACTGTATATACTCTCATGGTCCTTTACCAAGTTTGTTCAAATGGTGACCGTGAGGTCACATTTGGCCCAACCCCAGGGGTCATGTTTTACATAGACTTGTATAGGGAAAAACTTAAAAAATCTTCTTCTCTGAAATCACAAAGCCCTCATGTATTACATATAGCCCTCGGGTCACATTTGGCCCTGCCCAAGGTGTTACACTCCAGCACCTTCATTTGGTATTTGATATTTACCAAACTTTCTCATTGTCTTTATATCAGTGTTGTTATACGCAACAGAGCCTACATTTTTAACCAAACTTGTACAGATTATATATGACCATAAGATTTTGAAGAAGTTTGATAATGTGCCAGTACTCAGGTGATCGATTTAGGGCCATCTTGGCCCTCTTGTTTAAAAAACAAGTTTGTAGCGACTACTTCTTGAAAACTATAAGTGATATTGATATGGGACTTTTTCTAAAATGACCAGCATGACATGATGTTGGTCCTTGTCGAAAATCGATTTGATTCGACGTTAAACATGGCTGCCAGCGGCCATCTTTGTTTTTGAACTTGTTCGAGCTTTCATTGACATTAACAATCTGGTAAAGTTTGCCAAAGATCAGATGAAAAATGAAGGCCCTATCGTCTTAACAAGACAAAAGTTAACGACGGACAACGGACGACGGACGCACGGACGGAAGACCGACAACTCATCATCCCATAAGCTCTGCTGGCCTTCAGTGAAAGCTTGGACTAGTTCATAAACCAGCCAGATCGGACCAGTAACAGCGGAGTTATGGCCATTCATTTAGTTAAAAATGCTATATTTTGCCTCGTTAAGATGATACGGCCTTCATTTGTCATCCGATCTTTACCAAATTTACCAGATTGTTAGTGTTAATAAAAGCTCAGACAAGTTCAAAAACCAGCCAAATCGGACCAGTAACAGCGGAGTTATGGCCCTTGATTTAGTTAAAAATGCTATATTTTGCCTCGTTAAGACGATAGGGTGTTCATTTTTCATTTGATCTTTACGAAACTTTAACACTTTTTTTTACTTTTTTGTTCTTTTTTTATTTTTATATTTTTTTGAAATGTTTATATTGCTTTATTTTTAGCTCTACTGATCAGTGATCAGCAGAGCTTATGCCGTGGTGCGGCCTCCGTCGTCCGTCCGTCCGTCTGTCCGTTAACTTTTATTTGTAGCGACTACTCCTGAAACTACTGGATGGATATTCATAAAACTTTACAGAAATGTTGCCCATGAAGTCTAGTTGATCCTAGCAAAAATTCATGTTGATGTGAAATCCAAGATGGCCGCCAAAGCTAAAAATAGATTTTTTAAATTCACAATTGTAGCGACTACTTCTTGAAAACTATAAGTGATATTGATATGGGACTTTTTCTAAAATGATCAGCATGACATGATGGTTATTCAAGTCGAACATTATTTTGATTCGACGTTAAACATGGCTGCCAGTGGCCATGTTTGTTTACATAGAGTTATATAATGATAACTTGTAGCGACTACTCTTTGAAACTACTTGACGGATTTTCATGAAACTTCACACGAATAGAGATTTAAAATACAAGTTTGTAGCGACTACTTCTTGAAAACTATAAGTGATATTGATATGGGACTTTTTCTAAAATGATCAGCATGACATGATGTTGGTCCTTGTCGAAAATCTTTTTGATTTGACGTTAAACATGGCTGCCAGCGGCCATCTTTGTTTACAAAGAGTTATATAATGAAAACTTGTAGCGACTACTCCTCTGAAACTACTTGACGGATTTTCATGAAACTTCACAGGAATGTTGCTCTTGATGTCTAAATGATCCTAGCAAAATTTCAGGTCGGCCGGAAATTCAAGATGGCCGCCACGGCTAAAAATAAATTTTCAAAATACAAGTTTGTAGCGACTACTTCTTGAAAACTATAAGTGATATTGATATGGGACTTTTTCTAAAATGATCAGCATGACATGATGTTGGTCCTTGTCAAAAATCATTTTGATTAGATGTTAAACATGGCTGTCAGCGGCCATCTTTGTTTACATAGAATTATATAATGAAAACTTGTAGCGACTACTCCTCTGAAACTACTTGACGGATTTTCATGAACTTCACAGGAATGTTGCTCTTGATGTCTAATTGATCCTAGCAAAATATCAGGTCGGCCGGAAATTCAAGATGGCCGCCACGGCTAAAAATAGATTTTCAAAAAACAAGTTTGTAGCGACTACTTCCTGAAATCAAAATCAATCAGTAGAGCTTCAAGGTCATTGACCTCTTGTTTCTTTATGTTTTTTTTTTAAATTTTATTTTAATTTTTTAATTTTTTTTTTATCTTGTCTGATCAGAGATCAGCAGAGCTTATGCCGTGGTCCGTCTGTCTGTCTGTCTGTCAGTCTGTCCGTAAACTTTTATTTGTAGCGACTACTCCTTTGAAACTAGTAAATGGATATTCATAAAACTTTACAGAAATGTTGCCCATGAAGTCTAGTTGATCCTAGCAAAAATTCATGTTGATGCGAAATCCAAGATGGCCACCAAAGCTAAAAATAGATTTTTAAAATACAACTTTGTAGCGACTACTTCTTGAAAATTATAAGTGATATTGATATGAGACTTTTTCTAAAATGATCAGCATGACATGATATTGGTCCTTGTCAAAAATCGTTTTGATTTGACGATAAACATGGCTGCCAGTGGCCATCTTTGTTTACATAGTTATATAATGAAAACTTGTAGCGACTACTTCTCTGAAACTACTTGCCGGATTTTCATGAAACTTCACACGAATGTTGCTCTTGATGTCTAATTGATCCTAGCAAAACTTCAGATCGGCCGGAAATTCAATATGGCCGCCACAACTAAAAATAATTTTTCAAAAAACAAGTTGGTAGCGACTACTTCTTGAAAACTATAAGTGATATTGATATGGGACTTTTTCTAAAATGATCAGCATGACATGATGTTGATCCTATTCGAACATAATTTTGATTCAACGTTAAACATGGCTGCCAGTGGCCATCTTTGTTTACATAGAGTTATATAGTAAAAACTTGTAGCGACTATTCCTCTGAAACTACTTGACGGATGTTCATGAAACTTCACAGGAATGTTGCTTTTGATGTCTAGTTGATCCTGGAACAATTTCAGGCTGGCCGGAAATTCAAGATGGCCACCGAGGCTAAAAATAGATTTAAAATAAATAAATTTGTAGCGACTACTTCTTGAAAACTGTAAGTGATATTGATATGGGACGTTTTCTAAAATGATCAGCATGTCATGATGTTAATCCTTGTCGAAATTTATTTTGATGCGAATTTAAACATGGCCGCCTGCGGCCACCTTTGTTTACATAGATATATGTTATTCCTCTGAAGAAAAAACATGTAGCGACTACTCCTTTGAAACTACTTGACAAATTTTTATGAAACTTCACAGAAATGTTGCTCTTGATGTCTAATTAATCCCAGAATTTGTTTAGGTCGGCTGGAAATTCAAGATGGCCGACATGGCTAAATACAGATTTTTTGTAGCGACTACCTCTGAAAACTGTAAGTGATATTGATATGGGACCTTTTCTAAAATGATCAGTATGACATGATGTTGATCCTTGTCGAAAATTATTTTGATTCGACAATAAACATGGGCGCCAGTGGCTATTTTTGTTTACATAGGGTTTGTATAGTAAAAATTTGTAGCGACTACTGCTCTGAAACTACTTGACGGATTTTCATGAAACTTCACAGGAATGTTGCTCTTGATGTCTAGTTGATCCTAGCACAATTTCAGGTCTGCCGGAAATTCAAGATGGCCACCATGGCTAAACATAGATTTTTAGCTCGACTGATCAGAGATCAGCAGAGCTTACTCCGTGGTGCGGCGTCCGTCTGTCCGTCCGTCTGTCTGTCCGTAAACTTTTTTTTGTAGCGACTACTCCTCTGAAACTACTTAATGTATTTTCATGAAACTTTACAGAAATGTTGCCCATGAAGTCTAGTTGATCCTAGCAAATATTCATGTTGATGTGAAATACAAGATGGCTGCCAAATCTAAAAATAGGTTTTTAAAAAACAAGTTTGTAGCGACTACTTCTTGAAAACTATAAGTGATATTGATATGGGACTTTTTCTAAAATGACCAGCATGACATGATGTTGGTCCTTGTTGAAAATCAATTTGATTCGACGTTAAACATGGCTGCCAGCGGCCATCTTTGTTTACATAGAGTATATAATGAGAACTTGTAGCGACTACTCCTCTGAAACTACTTGACGGATTTTCATGAAACTTCACAGGAATGTTGCTCTTGATTTCTAATTAATCTTAGCAAAATTTTAGGTCGGCCTGAAATTCAATATGGCCGCCACGGCTAAAAATATATTTTTAAAATACAAGTTTGTAGCGACTACTTCTTGAAAACTATAAGTGATATTCATATAGGACTTTTTCTGAAATGATCAGCATGACATGATGTTGGTCCTTGTCAAAAATCGTTTTGATTCGACCTTAAACATGGCAGCCAGCGGCCATCTTTGTTTACATAGAGTTATATAGTAAAAACTTGTAGCGACTACTCCTCTGAAACTTATTGGCGGATTTTCAGGAAACTTCACAGGAATGTTGCTCTTAATGTCTAATTGATCCTAGCAAAATTTCAGATCGGCCAGAAATTCAAGATGGCCACCACAGCTAAAAATAGATTTTTATAAATAAGTTTGTAGCGACTACTTCTTGAAAACTATAAGTGATATTGATATGGGACTTTTTCTAAAATGATCAACATGACATGAGGGTTATCCAAGTTGAACATTATTTTGATTTGACGGTAAACATGGCTGCCAGTGGCCATCTTTGTTTACAAAGAGTTATATAATGAAAACTAGTAGCGATTACTCCTCTGAAACTACTTGACGGATTTTCATGCAATTTCACACTAATGTTGCTCTTGATGTCTTATTGATCCTAGCAAAATTTCAGGTCGGCCGGAAATTCAATATGGCCGCCATGGCTAAAAATAGATTTTCAAAATACAAGTTTGTAGCGACTACTTCTTGAAAACTATAAGTGATATTGATATGGGACTTTTTCTAAAATGATCAGCATGACATGATGTTGGTCCTTGTCAAAAATCGTTTTGATTCGACATTAAACATGGCTTAAAATGATCAGCATGACAAGATGCTTATCCTTGTCGAAAATTATTTTGATTCGACATTAAACATGGCTGCCAGTGGCCATCTTTGTTTACCTAGAGTTATATAGTAAAAACTTCAACTTGTAGCGACTACTCCTCTGAAACTACTTGACAGACTTTTATGAAACTTCACAGGAATGCTGATCTAGCTATCTAAATCTATCAGTAGAGCTTCAAGGTCATTGACCTCTTGTTAAAAAATAAGTTTGTAGCGAGTACTTCTTGAAAACTATAAGAGATATTGATATGGGACTTTTTCTAAAATGATCAGCATGACATGATGGTTATCCGAGTCGAACATTATTTTGAATTAATGTTAAACATGGCTGTCAGCGGCCATCTTTGTTTACATAGAGTTATATAATGAAAACTTGTAGCGACTACTCCTTTGAAACTACTTGACAGATTTTCATGAAACTTCCCATGAATGTTGCTCTTCACTTGATGTCTAATTGATCCTAGCAAAATTTTAGGTCGGCCGGAAATTCAAGATGGCCGCCATGGCTAAAAATAGATTTTCAAAAAACAAGTTTGTAGCAACTACTTCCTGAAATCAAAATCAATCAGTAGAACTTCAAGGTCATTGACCTCTTGTTTTGTATTTGAGCTTGATCAAACTTATCCGAGAAAAATTATTAAGGTGATTGTCATACGGCTCGTTGTTTTGAGCTCTGCTGACCTTAAACAAGGTGGTTAGCTCTACTGATCAGTGATCAGTGTGTTAGTTGTTAAAGCTCTACTGGCCAAAGAAATGAGTTATCCTTAATAATACATTTGGATTTTATAAGTGGGTAGGTACATGTAGGTAAGTGAATTTTTAAAAAAAAAATGGCCGAAGACAGTAAAAACCTTAAGAAATGAAAGAAAACTATACTTAGGTAGTAAAAAAAATAATGTTAAAGAAATGCTATATAAAATTTTGGTAGGAACCATTTTTTTCTCGGGTATGTAGGAAAACAGCAAACCAAAACTTTTTTATGGTCGGCCTTATGAAGAAGGTTTGTCATTTAGATCAGTTTCATTACAGAACAAATGATTAAGGTGATAACAAGTTGCTGTACAAACTTAAATGTTTATTACAGGTTTGAATGGCAGCCAAAAGGTTTGTACATAGCTGCCACCCCTGGGGCTTGTGCTGCCCAGCTCAGCTACTCTGTGACACTGGTGAAGGCCGGCGAGCTAACGTTTCAGTATCAGCTTCCAACTTCCAACTCTATGTTCCATATCACTGTAAGTCACGCACATTCAACTCAAGACTAAAGGTGTACACCCTATATGACCTTCATTTTTTCATCCGATTATTTCAGAAGCTGTCGAGATTGTTGATATCAATGAAAGCTTGGACAGGTTCGAAAATCAGCCAGTTTGGACCATTAACACCAGAGTTATGGCTCTTGATTTTTGTGTCGCCTTTTCGAAGAAAAGTGTAATACATAGGGATCACTTTGTCGTCCGTCCGTACGTCCGTCTTTGTCGTCCGTCCGTCCGTCCGTCAGTCCGTCACGAAAACTTAACGTTAACTTTCTCATTTCTTGATATTTCTTCATCAAACTTTCAATATATACTCATCATGACTACATCAACATGACCATACTAAAATATGAAGGTCAAGTCACACTGAAGGTCATTATATTTGTTATTATATAACCTATAAATAGACGCGTTTTCATTGGCTAAAAAGTAATTTTTTAGAAAAAATATCTAGCGATATTGACCTGTTTTTTTGATATTGACCTGTTTTTTTGATATTGACCTGTTTTATATAATTGTTTTTTTGATATTGACCTGTTTTATATAATTGTAAATTGAGGGTTATATAATAAAACAGTTATGGACTTTTCAGCTGTTATACATGATGTTGATATGTACCAAAAAAATCATTATTGACCTCGGCTATCGCCTCGGTCAATAATGATTTTTTTGGTGCATATCACATCATGTATAACAGCTGAAAAGTCCATAATTGTATATTAAATACTCAGTTTTTAGCTCGACTGATCAGAGATCAGCAGAGCTTATGCCGTGGTGCGTCGTCCGTCGTCCGTCTGTCTGTCTGTCCGTCTGTCCGTAAACTTTTATTTGTAGCGACTACTCCTCTGAAACTACAGTCGATTCCGTTTAATCGCATATCGGTTAATTGCATATTTCGGTTAATTGCATAAAGTTTTGAAACACAAAACCATTCGTATTCTTTGGCATGTAAAAAACCCTGTATAATCGCATAGGTTTTTGTCACATTCCAAATAATTGCATAACGAATATCAGGCTAATTGCATACTGAAAGTCAAATTTACCTGCATTTTGCAACTGTTAATTGATTGACGCGGTCACAGAGATAAGCCCGAGGCAAATTGATTGACAAAAGGTGCTAATTGGCTTGCTGAGAGAGTTTGCCATTTTGTGCGGTTTCCGTAAAGCTTCCACGCCATGATGATCGCTCACCAATAAGCATACACGATTTAATAATAAGTTTGTACGCAATGTAAAGCAATGTGTTGTTAATTATTTACTGCTCTCAGTTTGCTAGTGTCGGTAGAGATGCATATGACATTGAGTAGCTCATAGACGTTACTTTATAAATGAAAAATAAAATAAGCTTATGTGTAATTCACACTATAGACAATAGCAAAGCGACGCAGGTAGAAAGAAAACAAATACGCATAAATATTGCGTAAAATCTATCAAAGAACGGTAAATACAAAATGGATATGCACAATAATAATCCTATCAAACAACTTACATAGAATTAACTCGCTTTTATGGAGTTTTTATGTAAGTATTAACAGAACAGTAAAACGAAAGTAGAAACGTGCACCGCTACATGTACAAAATGTTCAGTTTTTGTTATTCGAATACTCCGGTTAATCGCATATATTTTCTTGACAAATCGGCAATGCTAATAACCCAAATCGACTGTACTGGATGAATATTCATGAAACTTTACAGAAATGTTGCCCATAAAGTCGAGTTGATCCTAGCAAAAATTCATGTTGATGTGAAATCCAAGATGGCCGCCAAAGCTAAAAATAGAGATTTAAAATACAAGTTTGTAGCGACTACTTCTTGAAAACTATAAGTGATATTGATATGGGACTTTTTCTAAAATGATCAGCATGACATGATGTTGGTCCTTGTCAAAAATCGTTTTGATTCGACGTTAAACATGGCTGCCAACGGCCATCTTTGTTTACGTAGAGTTATATAGTAAAAACTTGTAGCGACTACTCCTCTGAAACGTTTTGATTCGACGTTAAACATGGCTGCCAACGGCCATCTTTGTTTACGTAGAGTTATATAGTAAAAACTTGTAGCGACTACTCCTCTGAAACTACTTGGCGGATTTTTTTGAAACTTCACGGGTATGTTGCTCTTGATCTCTAATTGATCCTAGCAAAATTTCAGATTGGCCAGAAATTCAAGATGGCCGCCACAGTTAAAAATTGATTTTTAGCTCGACTGATCAGAGATCAGCAGAGCTTATGCCATGGTGCGTCGTCCGTCTGTCTGTCTGTCTGTCCGTAAACTTTTATTTGTAGCGACTACTCCTCTGAAACTACTGGATGGATATTCATGAAACTTCACAGAAATGTTGCCCATGAAGTCTAGTTGATCCTAGCAAAAATTCATGTTGATGTGAAATCCAAGATGGCCGCCAAAGCTAAAAATAGATTTTTAAAATACAAGTTTGTAGCCACTACTTCTTGAAAACTATAAGTGATATTGATATGGGTCGTTTTCTAAAATGGTCAGCATGACATGATGTTGGTCCTTGTCAAAAATTGTTTTGATTCGACGTTAAACATGGCTGCCAGTGGCCATCTTTGTTTACATAGAGTTATATAGTAAAAACTTGTAGCGACTACTCCTCTGAAACTACTTGGCGGATTTTCATGAAACTTTACAGGAAGTTGCTCTTGATGTCTAATTGATCCTAGCAAAATTTCAGGTCGGCCCGAAATTCAAGATGGCCACCACAGCTAAAAATAGATTTAAAATAAATAAATTTGTAGTGACTACTTCTTTAAAACTGTAAGTGATATTGATATGGGACTTTTTCTAAAATGATCAGCATGAAATGATGTTGATCCTTGTTGAAAATTATTTTGATTCGACATTAAACATGGGCGCCAGTGGCCATCTTTGTTTACATAGAGTTTGTATAGTAAAAATTGTAGCGACTACTCCTCTGAAACTACTTGGCGGATTTTCATGAAACTTCACAGGAATGTTTCTCTTGATGTCTAATTGATCCTACCGCAATTTCAGGTCGGCCGGAAATTCAAGATGGCTGCCACAGCTAAAAATAAATTTTCAAAATACAAGTTTGTAGCGCCTACTTCTTGAAACTACTGGATGGATATTCATGAAACTTTACAGAAATGTTGCCCATGAAGTCTAGTTGATCCTAGCAAAAATTCATGTTGATGTGAAATCCAAGATGGCCGCCAAAGCTAAAAATTGATTTTAGCTCTACTGATCAGAGATCAGCAGAGCTTATGCCATGGTGCGGCGTCCGTCGTCCATCTGTCCGTCTGTCTGTCCGTAAACTTTTATTTGTAGCGACAACTCCTCTGAAACTACTGGATGGATATTCATGAAACTTTACAGAAATGTTGCCCATAAAGTCTAGTTGATCCTAGCAAAAATTCATGTTGATGTGAAATCCAAGATGGCCGCCAAAGCTAAAAATAGAGTTTTAAAATACAAGTTTGTAGCGACTACTTCTTGAAAACTATAAGTGATATTGATATGGGACTTTTTCTAAAATGATCAGCATGACATGATGTTGATCCTTGTCAAAAATCGTTTTGATTCAGCGTTAAACATGGCTGCCAGTGGCCATCTTTGTTTACATAGAGTTATATAGTAAAAACTTGTAGCGACTTCCTCTGAAACTACGTGACGGATTTTCATGAAACTTTACAGGAATGTTGCTCTTGATGTCTTATTGATCCTAGCAAAATTTCAGATCTGCCAGACATTCAAAATGGCCGTCAAAGCTAAAAATAGATTTTTAAAAAATAAGTTTGTAGCGACTACTTCTTCAAAACTATAAATGATATTGATATGGGACTTTTTCTAAAATGATCAGTATGACATGATGTTGGTACTTTTCGAAAATCGTTTTGATTTGACCTTAAACATGGCTACCAGTGGCCATCTTTGTTTACATAGAGTTATATAATGAAAACTTGTAGCGACTACTCCTCTGAAACTACTTGACGGATTTTCATGAAACTTCACAGGAATGTTGCTCTTAATGTCTAATTGATCCTAGCAAAATTTCAGGTCTGCCGGAAATTCAAGATGGCCGCCACGGTTAAAAATAGATTTTCAAAAAACAAGTCTGTAGCGACTACTTCCTGAAATCAAAATCAATCGGTAGAGCTTCAAGGTCATTGACCTCTTGTTAAAAAATAAGTTTGTAGCGACTACTTCTTGAAAACTATAAGTGATATTGATATGGGTCGTTTTCTAAAATGATCAGCATGACATGATGTTGATCCTATTCGAAGAAATAATTTGATTCGACGTTAAACATGGCTGCCAGTGGCCATTTTTGTTTACATAGAGTTATATAGTAAAAACTTGTAGCGACTACTCCTTTGAAACTACTTGACGGATGTTTATGAAACTTCACAGGAATGTTACACTTGATGTCAAGTTGATCCTAGAAAAAATTCAGGCTGGCCGGAAATTTAAGATGGCCGCCACGGCTAAAAATAGATTTAAAATAAATAAATTTGTGGTGACTACTTCTTGAAAACTGTAAGTGATATTGATATGGGACTTTTTCTAAAATGATCAGCATGAAATGATGTTGATCCTTGTCGAAAAATATTTTGATTTAACATTAAACATGGGTGCCAGTGGCCCTCTTTGTTTACATAGAGTTTGTAATGGAATGTTGCTCCTGATGTCTAATTGATCCTAGCAAAATTTCAGGTCGGCCGGAAATTCAAGATGGCTGCCACAGCTAAAAATAAATTTTCATAATACAAGTTTGTAGCGACTATTTCTTGAAAACTATACGTGATATTGATATGCGTCTTTTCCTAAAGTGGTCTGTATGACATGATGTTGATCCTTGTCGAAAATTATTTTGATTCAATGTTAAACATGGCTGCCAGCGGCCACCTTTGTTTACATAGAGTTATATAATGAAAACTTGTAGCGACTACTCCTCTGAAACTACTTGATGGATTTTCATGAAACTTCACACGAATGTTGCTCTTGATGTCTAATTGATTCTAATAAAACTTCAGGTCGGCCAGAAATTCAAGATGGCCACCACAGCTAAAAGTAGATTTTCAAAAAACAAGTTTGTAGCGACTACTTCTTGAAAACTATAAGTGATATTGATATGGGACTTTTTCTAAAATGATCAGCATGTCATGATGTTGGTCCTTGTCGAGAATCGTTTTGATTCGATGTTAAACATGGCTGTCAGCGGCCATCTTTGTTTACACAGAGTTATATAGTAAAAACTTGTAGCGACTACATCTCTGTAACTACTCGACGGATTTTCATGACACTTTACAGGAATGTTGCTCTTGATGTCTAATTGATCCTAGCAAAATTTCAGCTTGGCCGGAAATTTAAGATGGCCGCCATGGCTAAAAATAGGTTTTCAAAATACAAGTTTTTAGCGACTACTTCTTGAAAACTATAATGACATGATGTTGATCCTTGTCAAAAATTGTTTTGATTTAACATTAAACATGGCCGCCAGCGGCCATCTTTGTTTACATAGAGTTATATAATGAAAACTTGTAGCGACTACTTCTATGAAAGTACTTGATGGATTTTCATGAAACTTCACAGGAATGTTGACCTAGCCATCAAAAATCTATCAGTAGAGCTTCAAGGTCATTGACCTCTTGTTAAAAAATAAGTTGGTAGCGACTACTTCTTGAAAACTAAAAGTTATATTGATATGGGTCTTTTTCTAAAATTATCAGTATGACATGATGTTGATCCGAGTCGAACATTATTTTGATTCGACATTAAACATGGGCTTTAGTGGCCATCTTTGTTTTCATAGAGTTTGTATAGTAAAAATTTGTAGTGACTATTCCTCTGAAACTACTTGACGGATTTTCATGAAACTTCATAGAAATGTTGCTCTTGATGTCTAGTTGATCCTACCAGAATTTCAGGTCGGCCGGAAATTCAAGATGGCCACCACGGCTAAACATAGATTTTTAAAAACAAGTTTGTAGCGACTACTTCTTGAAAACTGTAAGTGATATTGATATGGGACTTTTTCTGAAATGATCAGCATGACAAGATGTTGATCCTTGTCGAAAATTATTTTGATTCGACATTAAACATGGCTGCCAGTGGCCATATTTGTTTACCTAGAGTTATATAGTAAAAACCTCAACTTGTAGCGACTCCTCCGCTGAAACTACTTGACAGATTTTATGAAACTTCACGGGAATGCTGACCTAGGTATCAAAATCTATCAGTAGAGCTTCAAGGTCATTGACCTCTTGTTTCTTCACGAAAACTTAACGTTGGCTATAACTTTCTCTTTTCTTGATATTTCTTCATTAAACTTTCAATATCTACTCATCATGACAACACCGACATGACCATGCTAAAATATAAAGGTCAAGGTCACACTGAAGGTCATTATATGGGTTAAATACTCATTTTCTTCACAAAAACTAAACGTTGGTTGTAACTTTCTCATTTCTTGATATTTCTTCATCAGACTTTCAATATATACGCATCATGACAACACCGACATGACCATGCTAAAATATAAAGGTCAAGGTCACACTGAAGGTCATTATATGGGTTAAATAATCATTTTCTTCACAAAAAAATTAACTTGGTTATAACTTTTTTATTTCTTGATATTTCTTCATCAGACTTTCAATATATACCCATCATGACAACATCGACATGACCATACTAAAATATAATGGTGAAGGTCACACTGAAGGTCATTTTCTTTACAAAAAACTTAACGTTGGTTATAACTTTCTCATTTCTTGATATTTCTTCATCCGACTTTCAATATATACCCATCATGACAACATCGACATGACCATACTAAAATATAGTGGTCAAGGTCACACTGAAGGTCATTATATGGGTTAAATACTCATTTTCTTCACAAAAACTTAACTTGGTTATAACTTTCTTATTTCTTGATATTTCTTCATCAGAATTTCAAATATATACCCATCATGACAACATCGACATGACCATCAGGGTTCGGAAATACGGTTGCCCGACGCCCCGGGCAAGTGGATTTTTGGTGCGGGCAAGTGACCTTCGCAAATCTGGTTGCCCGCCACTTGCCCGACGGACATTTCCATTCCAGAACAAATCAAGTGGCAAACTAGCCATATCAGAATTCCATTTTGATAACTGAATAAAACTGGCCGCTGTTTTTCGCCGCTAGCGATTGTTAATAAGATCAAACAACTTTCGTACCGAAAGTTGTTTGATCTTATTAACAATCTCGCCCCAGGCAGCTTAATTTGTGGCATTATTTCAATAAACAACTAATTAACCCACACGCGCATTTCACACCGTTTGAAAACAACACCGTATCACAATTTATCCTGACACGACCGTCAGACGTGTGTCCATCGGCCAATGAAATCGCGACAATTATGTCCGTGACCTTCCAAACATAAACATAGCTACTTTCAGAAATCGTTTCCAAATAATCTCTGAACATCATTTGGACCTTCCAACAATCAAATCAGAAAACTCTTTCTTAATTTGCAAATTTAATGTGTCAAAATAATAATTGACAGACCCACGTGACGTTATGTTTTTAGCTCTACTGATCAGAGATCAGCAGAGCTTATGCCGTGGTGCGGCGTCCGTCGTCCGTCCGTCCGTCTGTCTGTCCGTCTGTCCGTTAACTTTTATTTGTAGCGACTACTCCTCTGAAACTACTGGATGGATATTCATAAAACTTTACAGAAATGTTGCCCATGAAGTCTAGTTGATCCTAGCAAAAATTCATGTTGATGTGAAATCCAAGATGGCCACCAAAGCTAAAAATAGATTTTTTAAATTCAAGTTTGTAGCGACTACTTCTTGAAAACTATAAGTGATATTGATATGGGACTTTTTCTAAAATGATCAACATGACATGATGTTGGTCCTTGTCGAAAATCGTTTTGATTTGACGTTAAACATGGCTGCCAGCGGCCATCTTTGTTTACATAGAGTTATATAATGAAAACTTGTAGCGACTACTCCTCTGAAACTACTTGACGGATTTTCATGAAACTTCACAGGAATGTTGCTCTTGATGTCTAAATGATCCTAGCAAAATTTCAGGTCGGCCGGAAATTCAAGATGGCCGCCACGGCTAAAAATAAATTTTCAAAATACAAGTTTGTAGCGACTACTTCTTGAAAACTATAAGTGATATTGATATGGGACTTTTTCTAAAATGATCAGCATGACATGATGTTGGTCCTTATCAAAAATCGTTTTGATTCGACGTTAAACGTGGCTGCCAGCGGCCATCTTTGTTTACATAGAGTTATATAGTAAAAACTTGTAGCGACTACTCCTCTGAAACTACTTGGCGGATTTTCATGAAACTTTACAGGAATGTTGCCCATGAAGTCTAGTTGATCCTAGCAAAAATTCATGTTGATTTGAAATCCAAGATGGCCGCCAAATCTATAAATAGGTTTTTAAAAAACGACTTTGTAGCGACTACTTCTTGAAAACTATAAGTGATATTGATATGGGACTTTTTCTAAAATGATCAGCATGACATAATGGTTATTCGAGTCGAACATTATTTTGATTCGACATTTAACATGGCTGCCAGTGGCCATCTTTGTTTACATAGAGTTATATAATGAAAACTTGTAGCGACTACTCCTCTGAAACTACTTGACGGATTTTCATGAAACTTCACAGAAATGTTGCTCTTGATGTCTAATTGATCCTAGCAAAATTTCAGGTCGGCCGGAAATTCAAGATGGCCGCCATGGCTAAAAATAGATTTTCAAAATACAAGTTTGTAGCGACTACTTCTTGAAAACTATAAGTGATATTGATATGGGACTTTTTCTAAAATGATCAGCATGACATGATGGTTATTCAAGTCGAACATTATTTTGATTCGACGTTAAACATGGCTGCCAGTGGCCATGTTTGTTTACATAGAGTGATATAATGAAAACTTGTAGCGACTACTCCTCTGAAACTACTTGACGGATTTTCATAAAACTTCACAGGAATGTTGCTCTTGATGTCTTATTGATCCTAGCAAAATTTCAGGTCGGCCGGAAATTCAAGATGGCCGCCATGGCTAAAAATAGATTTTCAAAATACAACTTTGTAGCGACTACTTCTTGAAAACTATAAGTGATATTGATATGGGACTTTTTCTAAAATGATCAGCATGACATGATGGTTATTCAAGTCGAACATTATTTTGATTCGACGTTAAACATGGCTGCCAGTGGCCATGTTTGTTTACATAGAGTTATATAATGAAAACTTGTAGCGACTACTCCTCTGAAACTACTTGACGGAGTTTCATAAAACTTCACAGGAATGTTGCTCTTGATGTCTAATTGATCCTAGCAAAATTTCAGGTCGGCCGGAAATTCAAGATGGCCACCACGGCTAAAAATAGATTTTCAAAAAACCAGTTTGTAGCGACTACTTCCTGAAATCAAAATCAATCAGTAGAGCTACAAGGTCATTGACCTCTTGTTGTTTAGATAATTTTGCCGAAGATTTTTTCGTAACGAAAATACATTTCTTTTACTCGAAGCACTCGTTTATCAATGCGCTTTTATGAGGTATTTGGTGTATTTCATTGATATAGTCTGTAATTAAACGTATATGGAAGTGCATACTACACAAATAAGTTGCATAACTTAGCGATATGCGCATGTCATGGGTTTTCACGATTTCAGAACAGTCACCTTTTTCTCGAGTTCTGAATTTTCGATGTTACTGCTACTACTTCTTAAACAATTCCTAGGGAACCCCTACTCATGAACTTCCAAATTTGTTATACAGGAAGTTCGAACTTCCTAAATTTGAACCTTAGTGGAAGCCCTGTCATATTTCTTACTTGCATCTAATACCCTTTAGTTAAAATACAAAGCCGTAGGAACGTTACCATTGTTGCAGAAATTGCCGGGGGCCAAGTGAATATTTTTAATAACGTTTTTGTCTTGTTTCTTTGCTTGTCGCACATTTAAAGGAATACAATAGCTTCTTTGATTTCTGTCAACTGGGTAATTGTACACACTGTGGCATTAAAAGTTCCATACACTAGGCTATAGCTGCCAAGCATTTTTTTTGGATGGTCATCAAAAATGATGGGGTTGTGTGTGTGGTGATTGGTGGGGCGGGAGGGCGGAATAAAATGAGTTTGTATACTGTCTCATCATTTTATGATTTAAGTAACACAAATATGTAATAGACACAAAAGAAGAAAATGCAACCATTTTATTTTTTATATGAATAAATACAATGTATTAACTAAACTAATTCATAAAATACATTTTCCCTTCCTTTTCTAAGTATAATGGTCCAAATTATGCGGCGGTCCGTCCCGTTTAACACGAATAATGGTACGGCGCCAACTTTTGGGGCAATTAAGTGTTCTTAAATGTGGGGCAAGTGAAATTATGGGCAGGGCAAGTGACTTTTGAAAATCCACTTGCCCTGCCCTGGGCAAGTGGATTTTCAAAATATTTCCAGAACCCTGACCATACTTAAAATATAATGGTCAAGGTCACACAGAAGGTTATTTTCTTCACAAAAAACTTAATGTTGGTTATAACTTTCTCATTTCTTGTTATTTCTTCATCACACTTTCAATCAGGGCTTCTAAAATAGCCGGTTTATCGGTTCCCAGACCAAAATCTGTGTCTCCAGACCGTTTTTCTTTTCAAAATCTCTGTTTAAATCGGTCCAAGATATAGTATCAATCGGTCGTTAAAAAATCTACAAATGCCCTTCACACCTAAAATATGCCTTGCGGCAATATTCTTTGATCCATAACACGATTGTTTGTCACTCGCTGTGCGAAAGTAGGTCAATTTGGTCAATTTGGACTAAACCATTACCGATAGTAGGGAGTTTTCCGGAAGGGTCTATAGCCATGTATCACGCCTTTGATGTGTGATCAGTGAAAGTATATCACGCGTTCTGTCGGTTCACTGAAGCGAGTGTTACCGTCTGTAATTTCTTTGATATACTGTTAGTCGTAAGGTGTTAGCCTGTTTGCTCGTTTAGTGGCCAAAGCTGGGACTGAAATTTGTTTGTGTCATTAAAATACCGAGATGTGTTAATTGTTTGTTTGATTTTTTTTTTACAATAACTTTAAGTATAATATTAATGACATTAATTAAGGAAAGTGATCAAGCCTGACACAGTTTTTTTTTAAGTCGGACCGAAATTGTTTGCGTTAGTCGTAACATTTGGTATTAATTAAGCTAATTGATGAAAAACGATATTACTCAAATTTATGTAAAATCGTATGTAATCCGCTAGTCCGCGCGTGTTAGTCTGCGTTTTATACCTACCCGGTTTAATACACACTTCCGGTTCAATTCCTCAAATGATCAACAATTTTAATATTGAGTGAAAATTATTCATTCAGTAAAGCGAAGACATGATGTCAGTCATTAAAATTTACAAATTGTGATAAAGTAAGTTATAAATAATACAAATATAATACAAACATACATTTTAAATAGTTCTCTATATCAATGACTGAACGCCAAAAATGCATAATGACATGGTAGGTGGGGTAAGGCGATTTTAGTGATTTTTTCAAAATAAGTGCGATTTTTACTGCAGTTAAAAACCTGGACCGATTTGCATTTTAAAATTTTAGAAGCCCTGCTTTCAATATATACTCATCATGACAACTTCAACATGACCATACTAAAATATAAAGGTCAAGGTCACACTGAAGGTCATTATATGGGTTAAATACTCTTCTTTTTTTCTTCACGAAAATTTACTGTTCCCTGTAACTTTCTCAATTCTTTTTATTTCTTCATCAATCTTTCGATATACACTTGTCATGACAACATCGGCATGGCCATACTAAAATATAAAGGTCAAGGGCACACTGAAGGTCAGTATATGGGTTAAATACTCATTTTTAGCTCTACTAGCTTACGGGATCACTTTTCTTCCGTCGTTCTTTTGTCTGTCCGTCCGTCTGTTAGCAATTTTATAAAATCGATAACTCCTCTGAAACCTCTTGAAGGATTTTGATGAAACTTCATCACAATGTTACTTGGGAGGGCTCCTCTCAGATTTATGTTTTTCATCTTCTTTGAAACCGCTTGAAGGATTTTGATGAAACTTCATTACAATGATCTTTATGATAGTCCCCCTTAGTTTTTAGCTCTACTGATCAGAGATCAGCAGAGCTTATGCCGTGGTGCGGCGTCCGGCGTCCGTCCGTCTGTCCGTCCGTCTGTCTGTCCGTAAACTTTTTTTTGTAGCGACTACTCCTCTGAAACTACTAAATGGATTTTCATGAAACTTTACAGAAATGTTGCCCATGAAGTCTAGTTGATCCTAGCAAAAATTCATGTAGATGTGAAATCCAAGATGGCCGCCAAATCTAAAAATAGGTTTTTAAAAAACAAGTTTGTAGCGACTACTTCTTGAAAACTCTAAGGGATATTGCTATGGGACTTTTTCTAAAATGATCAGCATGACATGATGTTGGTCCTTGTCGAAAATCGTTTTGATTCGACGTTAAACATGGCTGCCAGCGGCCATCTTTGTTTACATAGAGTTATATAATGAAAACTTGTAGCGACTACTCCTCTGAAACTACTTGACGGATTTTCATGAAACTTCACACGAATGTTGCTCTTGATGTCTAATTGATCCTTGCAAAATTTCAGGTTGGCCGGAAATTCAAGATGGCCGCCATGGCTAAAAATAGATTTTCAAAATACAAGTTTGTAGCGACTACTTCTTGAAAACTATTAAGTGATATTGATATGGGACTTTTTCTAAAATGATCAGCATGACATGATGGTTATTCAAGTCAAACATTATTTTGATTCGACGTTAAACATGGCTGCCAGTGGCCATGTTTGTTTACATAGAGTTATATAATGATAACTTGTAGCGACTACTCCTCTGAAACTACTTGACGGATTTTCATGAAACTTCACACGAATGTTACTCTTGATGTCTAATTGATCTTAGCAAAATTTCAGGTCGGCCGGAAATTCAAGATGGCCGCCATGGCTAAAAATAGATTTTTAAAAAATAAGTTTGTAGCGACTACTTCTTGAAAACTATAAGAGATATAGATATGGGACTTTTTCTAAAATGATCAGCATGACATGATGGTTATCCGAGTCGAACATTATTTTGATTCAATGTTAAACATGGCTGTCAGTGGCCATCTTTGTTTACATAGAGTTATATAATGAAAACTTGTAGCGACTACTCCTCTGAAACTACTTGACGGATTTTCATGAAACTTTAGAGGAATGTTGCTCTTGATGTCTAATTGATCCTAGAAAAATTTCAGGTCGGCCGGAAATTCAAGATGGCCACCACGGCTAAAAATAGATTTTCAAAAAACCAGTTTGTAGCGAATACTTCCTGAAATCAAAATCAATCAGTAGAGCTTCAAGGTCATTGACCTCTTGTTTTGTTTTACGCGGCCGCCAGTCATCAAAGATGTCCACCATGGCTAAAATTAGGTCAAATTTAAGGAAATTTCAAACGACATCTCCTCCGAAACCACTTATTACATTCTTTTGAAATATCATAAACATATTCCTTCGGTTGGCCTCTTTCAAGTTTGTGTTTTTCGTCATCGTCGAATAATTAAAATGGCTGCCATGGCGACCTAAAGTTTACCTAGAGTTATATAGGAAAACGTTAAAAATGACATCTTCTCTGAAACCGCTTGAAGGATTTTGATGAAACTTAAATCACAATGATCTTTTGTATAGTCCCTCTCGGATTTGTGTTTTTTGCGGCCGCCAGTCATCGACGATGGCCACCATGCTAAAATTAGGTCAAATTTAAGGAAATTTCAAACGACATCTCCGAAACCACTTATTCCATTCTTGTGAAATATCATATACATGTACCTTGGGTTGGCCTCTATCAAGTGTGTGTTTTTCTTTATCGTCGAATAATCAAAATGGCCACCACGGTAATCCAAAGTTTACTTAGAGTTATATAGGAAAAGGCTAAAATAATATCTTTTCTGAAACCGCTTGAAGGATTTTGATGAAACTTCATTACAATGATCTTATGGTTAGTCCCCCTCAGAATTGTGTTTTTCGCGGCTGCCAGTCATCCCTAAAATTAGGTCAAATCATACATGTGATATTTTCAGGACCTCAATCTGGGAGTTGGGTGTTTTTAGCTCGACTGATCAGAGATCAGCGAGATCAGAGATCAGCGAGCAGCGAGCTTATGCCGTGTGCGGCGTCCGTCGTCCGTCCGTAAACTTTTATTTGTAGCGACTACTCCTCTGAAACTACTGGATGGATAGTCATGAAACTTTACAGAAATATTGCCCATGAAGTCTAGTTGATCCTAGCAAAAATTAATGTTGATGTGAAATCCAAGATGGCCGCCAAAGCTAAAAATAGATTTTGAAAATACAAGTTTGTAGCGACTACTTCTTGAAAACTATAAGTGATATTGATATGGGACTTTTTCTAAAATGATCAGCATGACATGATGTTGGTCCTTGTCTAAAATCGTTTTGATTCGACGTTTAACATGGCTGCCAGTGGCCATGTTTGTTTACATAAAGTTATATAGTAAAAAGTTGTAGCGACTACTCCTCTGAAACTACTTGACGGATTTTCATAAAACTTTACAGGAATGTTGCTCTTGATGTCTAATTGATCTTAGCAAAATTTCAGGTCGGCCAGAAATTCAAGATGGCCGCCACAGCTAAAAGTAGATTTTTCAAAATTAAGTTTGTAGCAACTACTTCTTGAAAACTGTAAGTGATATTGATATGGGACTTTTTCCAAAATGATCAGCATGACATGATGTTGATCCTAGTCGAACATTATTTTGATTCAATGTTAAACATGGCTGCCGGTGGCCATCTTTGTTTACATAGAGTTATATAGTAAAAACTTGTAGCGACTACTCCTCTGAAACTACTTGACGGATATTCATGAAACTTTACAGGAATGTTGCTCTTGATGTCTAGTTGATCCTAGAAAAATTTCAGACTGGCCGGTAATTCAAGATGGCCGCCATGGCTAAAAATATATTTTCCAAATACAAGTTTGTAGCGACTACTTCTTGAAAACTATAAGTGATATTGATATGGGACTTTTTCTAAACTGATCAGTATGACATGATGTTGATTCTTGTCAAAAATTATTTTGATTTGAAGTTAAACGGCCATCTTTGTTTACATAGAGTTATGTAATGAAAACTTGTCATCTCTTGAACACAGCCCTATAAACTTTAACACAGTGAACTTTCACTAACTGTCCTCCACTTAGTTGCATAATCCTTACATAGAACAAAAGCAACCAACATCAATCAAGGAACCCCTTTTTTAGCACGACTGATCGATCAGAGATCAGCAGTGATCAGCAGAGCTTATGCCGTGATGCGGTGTCCGTCTTCCGTCTGTCAGTCCTTGATCCTTGTCGAAATTTATTTAGATGAGACTTTAAACATGGGCAGGAATGTTGCTCTTGATGTCTAATTGATCCCAGATTTTTTTTAGGTCGGCCGGAAAATTTTGTTGCGACTGCTTCTTGAAAACTGTAAGTGATATTGATATGGGACTTTTCTAAAATAATCAGCATGACATGATGTTGATCCTTGTCGAAAATTATTTTGAATCAAAATTGAACCTGGGCACCAGTGGCCATCTTTGTTTACATAGAGTTTGTATAGTAAACATTTGTAGCGACTACTCCTCTGAACTACTAGACGGATTTTCATGAAACAAGGAATGTTGCTCTTGATGTCTAGTTGATCCTAGCACAATTTCTGATCGGCCGGAAATTCAAGATGGCCACCACGGCTAAACATAGATTTTTAAAAACAAGTTTATATCGACTACTTCTTGAAAACTGTAAGTGATATTGAAATGGGACTTTTTCTAAAATGATCAGCATGACAAGATGTTGATCCTAGTCGAAAATTATTTTGATTCGACATTAAACATGGCTGCCAGTGGCCATCTTTGTTTACCTAGAGTTATATAGTATAAACTTCAACTTGTATCGCCTACTCCTATGAAACTACTTGACATTTTTTTATGAAACTTCACAGGAATGCTGACCTAGCTATCAAAATCTATCAGTAGAGCTTCAAGGTCATTGACCTCTTGTTTTACTCCCCAAATTCACACCGACAAAGTCTACTTTTGTTTTCGCTATCCGATAATTACTGTCACCTCTAACAAACATTCGTTTTCCACTTCTAAATAATTGATACCGGCAATTAGTTTCAAGTCGTATGGCCGGCCGAACCTGTTTAATTACACACATCATTAAAGACTTCATAAGTGTGCTGCTAATCCTTTGATAACATCAATTAAGCCAATAAACTGTTTGCAAATAACACTTTCACCCTAGGCAGGTACAAGTCGCGAGACAATACAATGAAGTTGGGTTTTAGGCAAACATACTAAACAAAGGAAATAGACCTATGATTTTCGAAAATTTGATTTTAGCAATTTTACGGGAGTTTTTCACAATACCGTGGGGCCGAAGGAGAGTTAGAATTCCTCACGCCGTGAGGTATCACATGTATGTCCAATTTAATATCATAAACATGTTCCTTGGGTTAGCCTCTATCAATTTTTTTTTTTTTTCGTTATCGTCGAATAATCAAAATGGCCGCCACAGCGACCCAAAGTTAACATAGAGTTATATATGAAAACGTTTAAAATGACATCTTCTCTGAAACCGCTTGAAGGATTTTGATTAAACTTCATCACAATGATCTATAGTCCCCCTCAGATTTGTGTTTTTGGGGCCTCCAGTCGGCCATGATGGCCATCATGGCTAAACTTAGGTCAAATTTAAGGACATTTATCAAACGACATATTACCACTTATTCCATTCTTGTTAAATATCATATACATGTTCCTGTTCCTGTTGGTGGCCTCTATGAAGTGTGAGTTTTTCGTTGTCATCAAATATTCAAAATGGCCGCCACGATAATCTTCTCATCTGAAACTGCTTGATGGATTTCAAAATAATTAATTATTAGCAGGAATTAATTAATAATTAATTAAGATTGTTCAAACCGGGTTAATCTGTCCATAAATATGGCCACCAGGGGACCGAGCAGTTTCCCTATATAACTATATCAGAAAACTTTAAAAATCTTGTCTGAAACCACAAGTTTCGAATCAGATAGTTTGCATGTATCTACTGATCCTAGACAAAAATTGTACAAATATTCAACCTGTGGTAAAATTATGTTTGTATTGCATCAAGTTTACTAAAATGGTGAACCAAGTGGTCAGAATTTACCCCCTCCTATTTGTTTTTAGCTCTACTGGCCGAAGGCCAGCAGAGCTTATGGGATGCCGAGTTGTCCGTCGTCCGTCCGTTGTCTGTCGTCCGTCCGTCCGTCGTTAACTTTTGTCTCGTTAAGACGATAGGGCCTTCATTTGTCATCCGATCTTTACCAAACTTTAACAGGTTGTTAATATCAATGAAAGCTAGGATGAGTTCGAAAACCAGCCAAATCGGACAAGTAACAACGGAGTTATGGCCCTTGATTTAGTTAAAAATGCTATATTGCTATATTTTGCCTTGTTAAGACGATAGGGCCTTCATTTTTCATCCTATCTTTACAGATTTTAACAGTTTTTCTTTTAAAATGATCGCAAACGCCTGGACTATCAAGTTTGTTCAAATAAAGTCCCCGGGGTCAAAAATGGCCGTGCCCCGGGGGTCCAATGTTTGTATATTGAGGTTTTGCATGTTTTTCATATAGACATATAGGAAAAAACTTTAAAAAATCTTCTTCTCTGAAACCGCAAGGCACAGAGTTCTCATGTATGTAGCAACATCTTATGGTCCTCTAAGTTTGTTTAAATGGTGACCCTTGGGTAAATTTGTCCCCGCAACGGGGGTCACAGTTTTACATAGACTTATATAGGATTTTTTTTTTAAAATCTTCTTCTCGGAAACTACAACAGCCAGAGGTTTGATATTTTGCATTTACTATCAGCTTATGGTCCTTTACCAAGTTTGTTCAAATGGTGACCCTCGGGTCACTTTTGGCCCCGCCCCAAGGGTCACGTTTTACATAGACATGTATAGGGAAAAACTTAAAAAATCTACTTCTCTGAAACTGCAGGAGCCAGAGGTTTAATATTTTGCATTTGCTTTAAGCTTGTGGTCCTTTACCAAGTTTGTTCAAATGGTGACCCAGGGGTCACATTTGGCCCCACCCCGGGAGTCAAAGTTTTACATAGGCTTGTATAGGGAAAAACTGAAAAAATTCTTCTTCTCTGGAACCACATGCCACAGAGCTCTCATGTATTACATGTAGCATCAGCTTATGGTCCTCTACTAAGTTTGTTCAAATGGTGACCCTGGGGTCAAATTTGTCCCCTCCCCGAGGGTCACAGTTTAACATAGGATTTTTTTTTAAACATGTATAGGGAAAAACTTGAAAAATCTTCTCTGAAACTGCAAGAGCCAGAGGTTTAATATTTTGCTGTTGCTATAAGCTTATGGTCCTTTACCAATTTTGTTCAAATGGGGTCACAGTTTTACATAAACTGAAAAAAATCTTCTTCTCTGGAACTGCAACAAGAGCTAGAGGTTTAATATTTTGCATTTGCTATAAGCTTATGGTCCTTTATCAAGTTTGTTCAAATGGTGACCCTTGGGGCGGGGTCAAAAATGGTGACCTTTGGGAATTTTTTTTTTTTAATAATTTTTTAATTAATTTTTAGCTCTACTGATCAGAGATCAGCAGAGCTTATGCCGTGGTGCGGCGTCCGTCGTCCGTCTGTCCGTCTGTCTGTCCGTAAACTTTTATTTGTAGCGACTTCACAGCTGAAACTACTGGATGGATATTCATTAAACTTTACAGAAATGTTGCCCATAAAGTCTAGTTGATCCTAGCAAAAATTCATGTTGATGTGAAATCCAAGATGGCCGCCAAAGCTAAAAATAGAGTTTTAAAATACAAGTTTGTAGCGACTTCTTCTTGAAAACTATAAGTGATATTGATATGGGACTTTTTCTAAAATGATCAGCATGACATGATGTTGATCCTAGTCAAAAATCGTTTTGATTCAACGTTAAACATGGCTGCCAGCGGCCATCTTTGTTTACATAGAGTTATATAGTAAAAAACTTGTAGCGACTACTTCTCTGAAACTACTTGGCGGATTGTCATGAAACTTTACAGGAATGTTGCTCTTGATGTCTAATTGATCCTAGAAAAATTTCAGGTCGGCCGGAAATTCAAGATGGCCGTCACAGCTAAAAATAGATTTTTAAAAAATAAGTTTGTAGCGACTACTTCTTTAAAACTATAAGTGATATTGATATGGGACTTTTTCTAAAATGATCAGCATTACATGATGTTGATCCTAGTCAAAAATTGTTTTGATTCAACGTTAAACATGGCTGCCAGCGGCCATCTTTGTTTACATAGAGTTATATAGTAAAAACTTGTAGCGACTACTCCTCTGAAACTACTTGGCGGATTGTCATGAAACTTTACAGGAATGTTGCTCTTGATGTCTTATTGATCCTAGAAAAATTTCAGGTCGGCCAGAAATTCAAGATGGCCGTCACAGCTAAAAATAGATTTTTAAAAAATAAGTTTGTAGCGACTACTTCTTGAAAACTATAAGTGATATTGATATGGGACTTTTTCTAAAATGATCAGCATGACATGATGTAGATCCTTGTGGAAAATTATTTTGATTCGACGTTAAACATGGCTGCCAGTGGCCATCTTTGGTTACATAAGAGTTATATAGTAAAAACTTGTAGCGACTACTCCTCTGAAACTACTTGACGGATGTTCATGAAACTTCACAGGAATGTTGCTCTTGATGTCTAGTTGATCCTAGAAAAATTTCAGGTCGGCCGGAAATTCAAGATGGCCGACACAGCTAAAAATAGATTTAAAATAAATAAGTTTGTAGCGACTACTTCTTCAAAACAATAAGAGATATTGATATGGGACTTTTTCTAAAATGATCAGTATGACATGATGTTGGTCCTTGTCGAAAATCGTTTTGATTTGACCTTAAACATGGCTGCTTTGTTTACATAGAGTTATATAATGAAAACTTGTAGCGACTACTTCTTTGAAACTACCTGACGGATTTTCATGAAACTTCACAGGAATGTTGCTCTTAATGTCTTATTGATCTTAGCAAAATTTCAGGTCGGCCGGAAATTCAAGATGGCCGCCACGGTTAAAAATAGATTTTCAAAAAACAAGTCTGTAGGGACTACTTCCTGAAATCAAAATCAATCAGTAGAGCTTCAAGGTCATTGACCTCTTGTTTTTAAATGTTTATTGTTTTTGTTGTTTTTATTAATTTCTTATTTTTTTTATTTTTTTTTTATTTTTTTTTAATTTTTTTTTTTTTTATTTTTTTTTTTTTAATATATATTTTTTTTTAGCTCAATGTTTGACCAGTCGGACCAGTAACAGAGGAGTTCTTGATTTAGTTAAACATGCTATATTTTGCCACGTTAATACGGTAGGGCCTTCATTTTTCATCTGATCTTTACCAAACTTTACCAGATTCTTTAGTTATGGCCCTTGATTTAGTTAAAAAGCTGTTTTTTTGCCCGAAACTTTCAAAAAAACGTAAATGGCAGTCACTCACATCATTGATGTTATAAGAGCCATGTTAGCCAGTGGAGCGTCCACAGGCCCTCTTGGGCCTCTTGTTATTTAGATCTTAAAGAAAACCTAATAACAATCGTGTTTCGTGTGTTTTATTGGTTCAAATTTACGCAGGTGAGCGATATAGGGCCATCATGGCCCTCTTGTTTTCATATAGGCACGTATATTTTAAAAGATGTTATTTGATAAGTTAATAACATGTTACACTTTCAGATCCAGAATGACCAGTGTCAGTCAAGCAAGGACAAGGATTCCAATAAATGGCCAGATGCCACAGATGATGGAGAATGGAAATCCCTTACTGTATGCATTGTTGCCCCATCTATACTACTAAAGCCTTTTTGAGTCACTCTCTTTTATAAATGTTTTATAAAATGTTGATTATTATTTGTTGTGCAAAAGAACCAGATGAATCTATTTAATAGTAAGAGTAGGTGGATACGGGATTCCACTATATCGGGATTCCACTATATCCGCTCCCCTTGGCAGCAGCTCTAATTAATCTGTTGATGAGCCTTTAAGGGGTGACATAAGGCATTGGGGCTTAATTTGCTTAAAATAAAAAGCTGTGAAATTACCAATTTAAAACCCGAAATGGTTCAAAGATATACTGTTCGTACTGTTGAAGTCATTTTTAAACTGTTGGTTTCTTAGGCCCTTCTGGAAATGTTTTCCCAGTTTGATGGTACAATATCTCATTCCTAACTGCAGTTTTTGTCCAGTTTTTTTGTAACAGTGACCTTAACCTTGATCCCAGTGACCTCACTGGGAAGCTTGGTTTGCAATTGAGGTCACTGAGGTCAAGGTCACTTTTACGAAAATTAGAAAAATGTTTTCTGAACAATAACTTCAGTTAGAAATGAGGTGTAGAAACGAAACATGCTGTGTAAGTAGCTTATATGGAAAGAAATCTTGGTATTGTATTTGAGGTCTCTGGGGTCAAGGTCAAGGTTTGCTGTTACTAAAAAATAGAAAAATGGTTTCCGGCAAATGAGCGATACAGGACCATTTTGGCCGTCTTGTTTTTATATGCCCCGGTGTCGAAGACCTGCCATTCGTTCTTATAGCAGGAAAAAATCTATTTTGATGATTTTATACAGTGAAAAGAAATGCCTAAACATAACTTAATGTTTGTATATAATTTAAAATTAAAGGATTAGTGAGACTAGAGGAAAGAAAGAGTAGGATAAAGAATAAATGAAAGAAAGACAGAAAGGAACTTCCATATAATCTTTTCAGATTCTCTCTTTACATATACTGGTATAGGTTGCCTTGTGTTTGAACGCATTTTTACGTGAACAGTAAAATGTATGTGTAGATAGACATGTTAAATCTCTACTACTCTATTTCATTAGTATATACACAACAAACAGTAAAAATAAGTTATCTTGACTAAATATTTGCCAAACCTATAACCTTACATGTTTATTTTCCTAGATAAGTCTTAAATCAGGCTTCAATGTGATAACATGGAGAGTGATCGGTTTGGGGATTCAGGGTACAAATCCACAACCTATCTTGCTGAGGAAGGTGCATGTTTCAGGTTAGTATATTCACCTGAGGGTGTGACTGTGGCTAAACTGGGACATAACATCGGTTAAAATACATTTGATAAAGACCTGACTGGTATATCGAAGGATTTCTTACAACAGGATTCAAAAAGTGGTCCATGACCGATAACAGAGACCAGATAAGAAAGGTGTTCCATGGAACAAACACTTGTGTTGCCTGCCATATGTTATTTCAGCAACGATAATCTATTTGAAGACAGTTTTTATGTAATCACCCCGGCATTGGCGTCAGTGTCCCACATCAAGGTTTGCATGTAAGCTGTGTTTACATCTCATATTTCTTATCGAAGCTCAACCAAATTTGGCCATGGGCTTCCTTATAGCATTATCTTAAGGGCTGCATAAGCAATTTTGGTTTTTGTAACCCATGGGCTCCCATGGAACCCAAATTATGATGGCCCTTAAAATGTGTCCCATTTCACATCAAATTTTGCGTGTAAGCTGTGTTTACAGGTCTATATCTCTTATTTTTCTTGTGCTAGCTGAACTAAATTTGGGAATTGGTCTTCTTATAGTATGTTGTAATTTAGGGTTGGGTAAGTAAGTTTGTCTTCTGCAAATTCTGGGCTCCCATGGAACTCATATTGTGATCGCCCATAAAATGTGCAATAAAGGCAGATCTAGGTTTGCATATAAGCATGTATATATCTATAATTTTGGTTTGGGATTTCTTATAGCATTATGCATCTTATACATACTTCATCCATATTGGGGCATGGGCTTCCTCCCACCCCACGCCCCCACTCCCTCCACTCCCCCCTTTATTTTTTTTTCATATTTCTGTGTTATTTTAGTCAATTCGTACACATATATGTTGCCGCCTCTCCCCCACCCCCAGCCTCTCACCCCAACCCCGCCTCTCACCCCCCTGCCTCTCAACCCCCCGCCTCTCCCCGCCTACTCGAAACTCATTTTAAGCTCGACTGATCAGAGATCAGCAGAGCTTATGCCGTGGTGCGACGTCCGTCGTCTGTCCGTCCGTCTGTAAACTTTTTTTTGTAGCGACTACTCCTCTGAAACTACTGAATGAATTTCCATGAAACTTTACAGAAATGTTGCCCATGAAGTCTAGTTGATCCTAGCAAAAATTCATGTTGATGTGAAATCCAAGATGGCCCCCAAATCTAAAAATAGGTTTTTAAAAAACAAGTTTGTAGCGACTACTTCTTGAAAACTGTAAGTGATATTGATATGGGACTTTTTCTAAAATGATCAGCATGACATGATGTTGATCCTTGTCGAAAATCGTTTTGATTCGATGTTAAACATGGCTGTCAGCGGCCATCTTTGTTTACATAGAGTTATATAATGAAAACTTGTAGCGACTACTCCTCTGAAACTACTTGACGGATTTTCATGAAACTTCACAGGAATGTTGCTCTTGATTTCTAATTGATCTTAGCAAAATTTCAGGTCGGCCTGAAATTCAATATGGCCGCCACGGCTAAAAATATATTTTCAAAATACAAGTTTGTAGCGACTACTACTTTTTTTATTTATTTATTTTTATTTATTTTTATTTGATTTTTATTGTTTGTTTGAATTTTTTTTTTTTTTTTTTAAATATATCTGTTGGTTTCATATTGCTCCAAAGTCAAGGTCACACTTACAGGTCACTTCGGGGGCATTTGTCCCTTGCTGTGACATTTCTTGTTCATCCTATCTTTACCAAACTTTACCACATTGTTAATATCAATGAAAGCTCAGACAAGTTCGAAAACCAGCCATATCGGACCAGTAACAGCGGAGTTATGACTAGGGGTGTCACGATATCAGAAACCAATATCGCGATATATTGCAATATTTATTAAATTATCACGATATATATCGCGATATATTGCCTTAATCTTCTGCATGCATTTGTAAGCTATATTTCTTCTTATATGTACATGACAAGTATAAAATAAAAACATAGTACAGTTAAAACATTTTATAATGCTTTAGGATGCACAGCTTTTGACAAGAACAAAAACATGAGAAACAAAAAACTCATTTTGCATAGTACAGTAGACAGTACTAGACACACACAGTCACATTAAGTAGCGTTCTAAAAGTTTTCGCTTTATTTTGAAAGACATATATTTTAGACGGCGTAGAAAGGCAGAATCACCCTACTTTGAAATGGCAATTATTCAATAATGCTTGTGAAAACAGGCTTACCGGTACACATTTGATGATTGATAATTCATCATGTAATTGGGCCAAACAAGATCGCACCTCGGCTGCAGTATAGACACACTATAGTGTTTGCCTAATTTTTTCTCTAATCAGACGGTGAGGAATTTTATTATATATAAGTTATTGGTGTTATCATAACACTAGCTCTCTTATTTTCTGCTTCTTCGGGGTCAGAAATAAATGAGACTACCTCACACAGTGCATCCCCAACACACAG
Organism: Cyrtodaria siliqua; assembly: GCA_037043455.1. NCBI lineage: Eukaryota > Metazoa > Mollusca > Bivalvia > Adapedonta > Hiatellidae > Cyrtodaria > Cyrtodaria siliqua. The sequence goes on along the minus strand of JAWPHD010013419.1, from coordinate 19,376 downwards.
GCCGTTTCGTAGACTGCGACGACATAAATGAAAATATATTTCTTTGCGCCATTTGTGTATTGAACATACATATATTTTGAACATACATAAATTAATAAAGTCTGTTACTCGACAGCACAAAAATAGTACGTCAACACAAAATATCACAATGCGTAATGTCCGGTAAGTTTTGACTGAACGATAACCCAGGTTAAAATAAGCGCTGTTTATGTACATTTCGCCGATTTATAAATATTTAAATTATCCTCATTAAAATTATATTTGTTTGCTCTTTAAAACGTGCGTAAAACAAAATTAACAAACAACAAACACAAATAAATAACAACGTCAACAAACATAAAGTCAATTTAATTTTTGCCGATTTTATAATTTTCACATGTTTGACCGCTAGCATTTGTTTTATCTCAGTTCAGTCTAATTAACCGGTAATCAATCAGAAGCCGGTAGCAATCAATTAAACAGTTAATCAAATCAAGTCATAATAGTCTCCACCTGCAAAAAGCATCATAAACTTCAAGGATAATCGTTAAATTATTAACACAATAGCAGCGATTAGATTACACAGTGACACCATTTACAGACAGGTTATTTTCGCCTCTGTGCCACAAGATGTGACAGCAGCGAATTTGATTGGTCGAGAGGCGATCAAGGTCGTCAGGCAAGTTGTCAATCACTGTTATGCAGCACGCAATAGGTACATGTGTATTGGATTGATGCTTGGAAGCAAATACACGCGCGTCATAAAAACGCACAGGTGGTAAATTAGCTGCGTCAGAATTGGGTCAAATTGAATTTCCATGCGTCAAAACGCGCGTGTACGCGTCTTTTGAGAACCCTATGTAATAATGTATAAATAAAATGGCTGGACGATGCAGCTTCGTGGAGTGGTACAAGTTTTTTTATTTTCACTTTCAAATAAGCGTGCAAAGATTAAAAGCCGCGGAAATACGATGGATATAAAAGAAAACACAACACACTTCATGAATATCGCGGAATACCGGTATGTACTTTTAATATCGCGATATTTTATCGCACGGGTGAATACCGCGATTTACCGGTATACCGGTATATCGCGACACCCCTAGTTATGACCCTTGATTTAGTTAAAAATGCTATATTTTGCATCGTTAAGATGATAGGGGCTTCATTGTTCATCCGATCTTTACCAATCTTTATCAGATTGTTAATATCAATGAAAGCTCAGACATGTTCGAAAACCAGCCATATCAGATTAGTAAAAGCGGAGTTATGGCCCTTGAATTAGTTAAAAATGCCATATTTTGCCATCGTTAAGACAATAGGGGCTTCATTGTTCATCCGATCTTTACCAAACTTTATCAGATTGTTAATGTCGTTGAAAGCTGGAACAAGTTTGAAAACCAGCAATATTGGACCAGTAACAGTGGAGTTATGGCCCTTGATTTAGTTAAAAATGCTATATTTTGTCTCATTAAGACGATAGGGGCTTCATTGTTCATCCGATCTTTATTAAACTTTATCAGATTGTTAATATCAATAAAAACTCGGACAAGTTTGAAAACCATTCATATCGGACCGGTAACAGCGGAGTTATGGCCCTTGATTTAGTTCAAAATGATATATTTTGCCTTTTTAAGATTTTTCATCCGATCTTTACCAAACTTTATCAGATTGTTAATGTCTATGAAAGCTTGGTCAGGTTCGAAAACCAATCAGATCGAACCAATAACAGTGGAGTTATGGCCCTTGATTTTGTTAAAAATGCTATAATCATTGCCTCGTCATAAGATAGGGCCTTCATTTTGCATCTGATCTTTGCCAAACTTTAGCAGATTTCATGACTTTCTTTTATATATTTTTATTTTTTATTTTTTTTAAATATTTTTATTTTTATTTTATTTTTTTTTATTTTTTTTTTGAATAAATTTTTATTTTTATTTTTTTTTTTTTTTTTTTTTTTTTGAATAATTTTTTTTTTTTTTTTTTTTTTTTTTTTAAATATTTTTTTGAATATTTTTTTTTTTTTAAGGGTGGCCACTGCTGAGGTTTTGGATTTTTGCACTTCCGGAAATTTACATTTGTTATATTTCAAAAATTATAATAAAACTGGAAAAAATAATTATACAGTAACAAACTAATGCCCAATAGGGATATTTTAGTGCAAAAAAAATGAAACATTTTTAGATTTTTTTTTTGACCTCACATTTTGTGCCCAACATTTACAATTTTTAACATAAGCCAAAATGGGGGGTAGGGGTACTAGAGAGTGTATTACTAAAGATTAATTTTGCGAAAAAGTTAAATCACCGACCCATCATAATTTTTCCAGAAACTAACTAGTAATATGTCAGTCTTCATACAAAACAGGGAAATTAAAAATTCTTACTGTTCTGATATTCACCAGAGGGCACCCTTAAATGATAATTATATATATATTTTTATTTTTTTATTTTGTTTTTAGCTCTATGTTGGACCAGTTGGACCAGTAACAGAGGAGTTATGGCTCTTGATTTAGTTAAAAATGCTATATTTTGCCTCATTAATATGGTAGGGCCTTCATTTTCATCTGATCTTTACCAAACTTTACAAGATTCTTTAGTTATGACCCTTGATTTAGTTAAAAAGCTGTTTTTTAATGGCAGTCACTCGCTTCATTGATGTTATAAGAGCTGTGTTAGCCAGTAGAGCGTCCACAGGCCCTCTTGCGCCTCTTGTTTACATATTTATGGCTCCCCCACACAAAGTGTGGTAGGGGAGCCATATTGATTTTGTGCTTTCTGTCTGTCTGTTTCTCTGCGTGTCTGTCTGTGTGTGTCACAAACGATGTCCGATCAATAACTAGAGAATGGTTGGACCTAGGGTCCTCAAACTTGAAAGGATGGTTGGTCATGACAAGTAGATGACCCCTATTGATTTTGGGGTCACTAGATCAAAGGTCAAGGTTGCGGTGACATTGACTATCAAAACGATGTCCGATCAATAACTAGAGAGTGGTTGGACCTAGGGTCCTCAAACTTGAAAGGATGGTTGGTCATGACAAGTAGATGACCCCTATTGATTTTGGGGTCACTAGGTCAAAGGTCAAGGTTGCGGTGACATTGACTATCAAAACGATGTCCGATCAATAACTAGAGAATGGTTGGACTAAAGGTCCTTTCACATATACACCGAAACCGAAACTGAACCGAAAAAATTAGGATGTACTACCGCAAACGAGGGTTTTCACATATACGCCGAAACCGAAACCGAAACCGAAACGAAGGCGAAACGAAAACATGCACGAATTGGATTTCTAATTTTTTCGGATTCGGTCTCAAATAGGTCTGTAGGAACCTCAAACGTGAAACATGTCACAAATGTAAAAACGGTTACAAATGTAACAAAAGTCACATATGTACAAACATACGACAAATGTAACACGTTTGGTGACATATGTAAAAAAAAAAATGACAAAAGTGAGAAAAAAAAAAGTAAACAAATGTAAAAAAAAATAAAAAGTAACATATATATAAAAAAAAGAACACAAATGTAAAAATACATTTTTTTAGCTCTGTTGATCTAAGGTCATGACCATGACATGGTGCGGCGTCCGTCCGTCTGTCCGCCCGTAAACTTTTGTTCGTTGGGACTTCTCCTCAGACACCGCTTGGCCAATTTTGACCAAACATCACATGAATGATAATTAAATGAATTTCTTTTTAGATTTGCTAGCATTAGGTCAGCGCGACATCCAAGATATTGTCAAAACCTTAAACAACCTTCTTAAGAACCACTGGACAGATTTTGTCGAAAAGAAATTAAAAATGATCGCCAAAGCCTAGCCTGTCAGATTTGTTTAAAATAAGTCCCTCTGATAAAACATGATCGTGCCAACGGGTCCAAAGTTTGTATATTGAGATTTTACATGTTTTTCGTAGACTTATATAGGAAAAAACATTAAAAAAAAGAACCTTCTTCTCTGAAACCACAATGTAAAGAGCTCTCATGTATTACATGTAGCATCAGTTTATATCTTCTACTAAGTTTGTCAAATGGCAACCCTGGGGTCAAATTTGGCCCCGTCCCAGGGGTCACAGTTTTACATAGGCTTATATAGGGAAAAAAAAATTCTTCTCTGAAACTATAAGAGCCAGAGGTTTAATATTTTGCATTTACTATAAGCGTATGGTCCTCTAACCAATCTGTTCAAATGGTGATCCTGCGGTCACATTTGGCCCCGCTCCAGAGGTCACATGTTTTACATAGACTTAGATTATCAGCTGATAATGAACACCACACAATAATGCAAAATTACGTTTATTAGCAAACTAACTTTAAAGCACGAATATGATATTGGTCAAGTGCTAATGCACATCTGTTGTTGGACACTGCAAATGTTTCCATGGATGGTAATTGATCCTTACTATCACAATGACAGGGTACAGCGCCTATTCAATTTGGATTAAATTAATACATGAGGCTCAGAGCTCTACCTATATACATGTTATTTTAATATATTAAAGTGACTTGAGGCCATCTGGAAAAACCATAGGCAAAAATACACATACGACTACAACCATTTGATTCAGTTTTATATTCAATGGACATAATTATGCACTACATTTGGACGTATTTATGTGTTGTTTTAGTCAATTCGTACAAATATAGCTTTCTCATGTGCTCCCTTCCCCCACAAGCCCCGCCTTTTCTCCATTTTCCATCCGATCTTTACCCCATACACCACCCCATCCCAAACCCGATTTTTTTCTATACATATTTCTGTGTTATTTTTGGTTATCAATTATACACCTATAGCTATGTTGCACCTCAGTCCCACCCCACATCCCCGACCCCATTATCACCACCACCGCAATGTTTCGGGCGGGCACCTGGGTAGAACCACCGACGTTCCGCAAGCCAGCTGGATAGCTTCCTCACATAGAGATTCCTAATCCCCTGAGGGATCGAACCTACAGCAGTGATTTCAAGTCAGAGACTCTAACCAACCACTCTGCCACGGACGCCCCGCATCAATTATAAAAAGGCGCTCATAATTAAATTTAAGTTGGCAGCAGTACGTTGTTACTATGTGAACATCTGGACAGCTGTTGAATGCAATGGCTGACCGTAGGGTGGGGTTGGGACTCTGTTCGAAGTCTTTGTAAAAGAGGGACTGTCAGGATTCCAGTGTATACTCAGGAGTGGTTGAGCCCTCTGTAACCAATGCGGCGTACCTGGTCGTAGACTATTTTAAAGCAGTTGAAGCCAGCGTTTGATAATCAAAAGGGTACTATAAAGTTTTAATATTGTAGGGCAAATAGTTCCAAGAATGACATCCGAGAAATATGTTTTTATGATCAGGTCAGAGAGACCTTGACATTTGACCTACTACCATGAACGCAATAGGGTAGTTGTTGCAAAATGGATAATACATTTATTTGTATGTTTCAAGATTGAAGGTATAATAGTAAATAAATTACAGCCCAAGAGACGTTTTTTGGGTTGATTGGGTAAGTGTGACCTTAACCTTTTTGAGCTACTGACCCAAAAAATTAATATTTTAACACGGTTATTATTTCTGTAAAGTTTCAGGATGGCCTTATACTTACAATTTACAGATAGGAGAATGTTTCTCAGGATTCGGCAATTGTCAGTTCAAAGTGTCCTTGGTGCCTACTGAACACCAAACCAATAGGCTTCCTCCTCTCACTACTGACAATGCTCACATATGACGTTTACTACGGGTAAGGCCAGATTGTATACTTTTGGAGTTGTCATGTGGAATGCTTATGTACATATAAGGTCATGGTGACCTTGACCTTTTGACTTTCTAACCCCAAAAGTAATAGGGTTCCTTCCCTAACCTAAGACAATCTGCCTATAAAGTTTCATGAGTGTAGGTTTTATACTCATGGAGTTATCACTTGGAATATGTATACCCCGATGAGGTTATTGTGACCTTGACCTTTGACCTAGTGAGCCCAAAATCAACAGAGTTCCGCCTCTGACCAAGGGCAGTGTATTTTAAAAAAATAAACGTTTAAAAATGTATTTTTACATTTGTGTTCTTTTTTTTTTTACATTTGTGTTCTTTTTTTTCACGTTTGTCACATTTTTACATATGTCACCATATGCTTTTACATATGTGATTTTTTTTTACATTTGTAACTGTGTTTACATTTGTGAAATTTCTCACTTTTGAAGTTCCTAAATAGGTCCAGATACTACACATTTTCACCCAGAGATTCGGATCAAAATCCGGCTTATATGTGAAAGCACTAGCCGATTCCGAAACGACAAAAAACCGGCTTCGGTTCGGTTTCGTTTCGGTTTCGGTGTATATGTGAAAGGTCCTCAAACTTGGAAGGATGGTTGGTATATGTATTGGTACAAGTATATGACCCCTATTGATTTTTGGGTCACTAGGTCAAAGGTCAAGGTTGCGGTGACATTGACTATCAAAACGATGTCCGATCAATAACTAGAGAGTGGTTGGACCTAGGGTCCTCAAACTTGAAAGGATGGTTGGTCATGACAAGTAGATGACCCCTATTGATTTTGGGGTCACTAGGTCAAAGGTCAAGGTTGCGGTGACATTGACTATCAAAACGCTGTCCGATCAATAACTAGAGAATGGTTGGACTTAGGGTCCTCAAACTTGGAAGGATGGTTGGTCATGACAAGTAGATGACCCCTATTGATTTTTGGGTCACTAGGTCAAAGGTCAAGGTTGCGGTGACATTGACTATCAAAACGATGTCCGATCAATAACTAGAGAATGGTTGGACTTAGGGTCCTCAATCTTGGAAGGATGGTTGGTCGTGACCAGTAGATGACCCGTTTTGATTTTGGGTCACTAGGTCAAAGGTCAAGGTCGCGGTGACCTTCACTATCAAAACGATGTCCGATCAATAACTACAGAATGGTTGGACCTAGGGTCCTCAAACTTGGAAGGATGGTTGGTCATAACCAGTAGATGACACCTATTGATTTTTTTTTGTTTAATAATTTTTTTTATTTTTTTTTATTTTTTTATTTATTTTTAAATTTTTTTTTTTTTTTTTTTAAATTTTATTTATTTTTTTAATTTTTGCATTAAAAGTTTTAGGGTCGGCCCCTTAAAAAAATAGAGTCGTTCGGGTTACCTGAACCACACATATTTTTTTATGTGGCCTTACTGATACAAATAGTAGATACAGTTACAGGGATACGATCTCGGTTCAATAGAGAACGGTTGGACCTAGAGTTGTCAATTATGCGCATACTGTTTGGGCGAGTGGGGGAGCCATACGTTTTTGTCCCATGGACAATAACAATTTCTAGTTCCGTGTTGCTTTTGTCAATTCTTACACATGTTGCCCACTCGTCTCGTCGTCCGTCATTTACTTTTTTCTCGTTAAGACGATAGGGCCTTCATTTTTCATCTGATCTTTACCAAACTTTAACAGGTTGTTAATATCAATGAAATCTCGGACAAGTTAGAAAACCAGATACAGTGGCGTTATGGCCCTTGATTTAGTTAAAAATGCTATATTGCTATATTTTGCCTCAACACGATAGGGCCTTAATTTTTCTTCCTATCTTTACCAAACTTTACCACATTGTTAATGTCAATGAAAGCTCGGACAAGTTCAAGAACCAGCCAGATCGGACCAGTAACAGTGGAGTTATGGCCCTTGATTTTGTTAAAAATGCTATAATTTGCCTCGTAATAGGATGGGGCCATCATTTTGCATCTGATCTTTGCCAAACATTACCAGATTTTATGACTTTGTTTTTTTTATATTATATATATATATATATATATATTTTTTTTTTAAATTTTTTTTTTTTTTGGATTTGTGATTTTTTATTTTTTTTTAAATTTTTAATTTTGTTTTTTGATTTTTGAAATGTTTTTGAATTATTATTTTTATTTTTTTTTAGCTCTATGTTGGACCAGTCGGACCAGTAACAGAGAAGTTATGGCTCTTGATTTAGTTAAAAATGCTATATTTTGCCTCATTAATACGGTAGGGCCTTCATTTTTTATCTGATCTTTCCCAAACTTTACCAGATTCTTTTGTTATGGCCCTTGATTTAGTCAAAAAGCTGTTTTTTGCCCGAAACTTTCAAAAAAACGTAAATGGCAGTCACTCGCTTCATTGATGTTATAAGAGCCATGTTAGCCAGTAGAGCATACACAGGCCGTCTTGGGCCTCTTTTTTTTTTTACATATTTCTGTGTTGTTTTGGTCATTTCTTACACATAGCTATGTTGCGCTCCTCTCTCCCCCCCCACTCCCCACCCCCTCCCCCCCCATCGGCCCGAGTTTCTATACAAGCCCCATCCCCCAACCCCACCCCACATTGTTTGGCCCAAGTTTCTATACAAGCCCCACCCCCCATTCCCACCCCACATTGTTTTAGCCTTGTTTTCTGATGGTATATACTAGCTATATAATTTATTGTTCTCTGAAAAATCGAATAGTTGAACTGCGCTGTTCTCCGACAGCTCTTGTTTTTTATGCCCCTACTGCATAGAGCGTTAACCATGTCTTTCCGTTCATGACGGATGGACAGACGACAACTCACCATCCGATAAGCCTTGGGCTAGTATAGCTAGAGATAAAAAAAAATGCTTTTTTACTCTTTGCGAAGGTCATAAGGTTTTCAGGGCCATTTAGGCCCTCTTGTTCAGCTTGATTGCCCAATAAATAGACAAGGCCTCGAAAATCGAATTTCAGGTTCTATTGTTGGGTTATTGACCAAGCTGCATCAGTGTCTCAGTGTCCATTCTAGAACGCGCGATTCACGCCAATTTTTCGTAGATCCCGCATGTTTTTTCACGGAATGCGGGATTAGCGCGCATAATTTTGAACCACTGACTATCCGACAAAATGGAGAATATGAGTTCTGACAATTTTAATTAAAAGCTTAAAAACACGAATATGTAGCTGTCGCGATTGACAAAACCTCTGTCCTCACCTACATGCATGTTTACTCCTACAGTACTACACGGTTCTCTCCCTTAGTAACTGGTTGTATGCGTAATACGAATTTCGCCACAATGAACGAAATATATTATAATTGTTGTTGGTTTTCGCTCGGCTTTTTACGTATATAAAATTATGATTGTTATCGGAAATTTACAATCTTTTAAATTTCGTCTACAGACGATTCTACAAATTAGCACCTGTAAACATTGGTAAGAATAAAGTTGAAGCCATATGCCTTGGTATACGTTTTAAAGAATCCCCCCAATATTTTTGAATTCCCCCCCAATTTTTCAGAAGTAGGGGGGAAAATCCCCCCTACTTTTGAGCTTCTAGAATGGACACTGGTGTCTTCCTTTCATCAACCAGACATGGCCTGACATTTTGTTTGGTGTGACCTACTTTCCTCAAAATATATGTCACATCCAGTTAACCGTGCAACTGCTGTTCCACACCTGATATGCACAACCTGTTTCTCTCATCAACCCGACATGCAGTTATGACCATTTCTTCAGCACTACTATTGGATATGTCCATTACAGGTGTGGCATTTTCATCAATCTGTGCCAAGTGTGCTGCCGGCACTTACAGCAGCGAGGGTGCACAATATTGCACAGACTGTCCCATCGACACATTCTCTGACAAAGGAGCAGCATCCTGCACACCCTGTGACACCAACACACATTATGCAGGTAAGTTACTGATATTAATAGATATTTAGAAGTAAAGGCTAGTTACTGTTTTTCAATATTTTTAGCATTTGAAAAAAAATGGAGCAAATACATGAACCCTTTAAAATAATTTTGTTGCAAAAACAAGCGGGGAGTTTACCCCTACTATTTGTGTTTTTCGTTTTATTCTGCCCAAGAATCTGACAACTATCGGAATGTACATTAACAATTAAGCTAGGTAAGAAATGTGGCCACATAGAGAGGGCATTAAGAACTTAAACCAGTTTGTTGAGGGGTGGCCCACCCCCACCCTCACGGACCTATTACGGGGTGAATAAATGGATTACCAAAGAACTTGAACCTTTTTTTTTTCATTTGTATTTTTTTCTATCTTTTCCACCATAAAACAAAAGTACCTTACTCAGTAGTGCTTTTGTCTCGCCTTTTGAAAAAATGCGTCAACATATTGTATAATAACTTTCTTGTCCTTGGCATGTACCGTCAAATTGTATTTTGCGTTATAATTTGCGTGACGGTACATGTTTTTAAGTAGTATTGACTCCGACCCATGATCAGTTGGAGGGCTGGAAGTTGTTGGCATTAGGAAAGACAATGACAAGGAGGTTATATATGAAATTTGAACATTCTACTCCCTAGGACAAGAAAGTTGTAATAAACATAAAATATGTACCATTGTTAAGATTTTGGTTAAGGTTACGGTTAAGATTTTGGTTAAGGTTTGCGTTAAATTCTTATAACTGTTTTGTTCTTTGGAGCAGAGTGTTCAAATTTCATATATAACCTCCTGGTCATTGTCCTTCTTAATGCCAATAACTTCCAGTCCTCCAACTGACCATGGGTCAGAGTCAATTCCACTTAAATACATGTACCGTCTTCATAAACTGTGTTAAAATGTGCATTAAATTATTTTACTTTTTTGTGCTATAGAGTAGAGTGTTCAAATTTCATATATAACATCACTGGCCATTGTTCTTATTCCAATAACTTTCAGCCTCCAAATGACCCTGTGTCAAGGTCAGTTGTCTCTTAAATACATGTACCGTCTCCAAATTTCACAATACATGTAACATCCCCAAATTTCAAATTTGACTTGAGCAATATAAAATTGTGGAGTACCAGATTTCGTATCTAAACTCACTGCCACTGGACATTGTTCTTGGCCAGCCATAACTATATTTCGCTTCTGTTTTAATTACATACTCATTTCAACCTCTGCACATATCAATGTGAGTTTTATAAGGTTTGACAGGAACATAATTACTTGAACTTCATGTCGGCTACTGCAGATGGGTAATTTGATACTGCAGTAAAAGTTTATCACAGAAATGGCGATTAAACTGTCATATATAATTACTATTGTATTGCGTTATATACAGACTGCCAAATTCATTTGCAATAACTTTTTTCATATTAGTTCGAACTTATTTATTTTACACGGATTGTAAGAATCACTGTCAATGTCTTCCTAGGTAGAACCAGAACTATGCAATGCAGATAAAATGTCTTGCTCAGGGACACAACACATATGATTCTTTTTATATTAGTATGTGTTCGAAATGTAAATGAGTGTCCATGCACTCCTAAATTATTTTTTTTTTTTATTTAGAGCCCCTCCCGAAGTTCAACTTTCTTGTTATTTTTAGAAATTCGTCACTTCAGTGTTTTATTTTTTTCCCCTTTGGGGCTGAATCTAAATCTGTCATCGTTTTTTTTTTATGGCCAGTGTTAATTGCTATTGCAATGCCAGCAGCAACATCACATTAATTCAGCTGACATTTCTTGATAAAACAATTCAGTGTTCTCCCCAGGCTATTAAGGCATGTCACATTTAACTTGCCTTCAGAGCCAAAATGCTTTTGCAAACATGCCTTAATTTTAAAAAGACGTAACACATTTAAATTATTTCATTTTTTTTTGGTTAAATAAGTAAAATACAATATATGGAATCATTAGCCTATTTCTTATATAAAGCAAGTGTCTCTCTAACAAACTACCCATACATATAATAGGGGTCAGGAATAAGGATACACTCCGAAGCATATTTTCTATGATAAAAGTGACATGCCTTAACAAATTCCTGGGGAGAACACTGTAACATGATACCCTTGGATTAAAATGTCATTTTGTGTATCAATACAAGTTGACAAACTGGATAATTGCATCAAATATACAGCAAGTCAAAATAACCTACCGTATTTGTCGGCGTATAGCGCGCATGCCCATATAACAGCAGAGCGCCATTTTGAATCATTGACCAAAGAGGAAATGTAAAACGAATTTTGATTGGCTAAAACAAGCTGCATGTTAGACTGTTTTTTTTTACTCAAGTGTAAATAAACTTGTACTGTTGAGTGTACTTTTGTTGTTTACTCAAGTTTCAATAAAATAAAAATCCCCACGCCCGTGTTCAACTTTTATTACGATCATATTAAATTTATTAATCTGGTGTTGTTTCCAGGTTATTAACTCTTGCTTATCCATTTGAAGGTGTTGACAATTTGAAGGTGTTGACAGTTTAAGAGGAACTTCTGAAGTAATCATGGACAATTAAGGAATTGACATTTTTCTGCGTACATGTATTGTTACATGTTTGTTTAATACTCACCATAGTACTATCATCGTTATGTGCGGTCAGATAAGCAAAAACCAAACACTTCACACATTTTCCCAGTCAGTTATACCCTTTATGAATAATCAAGATTCTACGTTGTCAAAATTCAGAATCGACTTTAACAAATAAATAAATATGTGCGGTAAATCAATACCCGGTAGTCGTCGTTAGGAAGAAAACATAATATTCTATTCTATTCTATTCACATTAAACCTGTCTACGTAAAACGGAAACCACAGCCTCGTTATCATTTCACTTTGCCGATTGATGTAAACAATGATATTTTTCAACATTTCAATGGTATTTTCTCATCAATAATCAACATAAAACATGGTTAAGTTTGATTTTATTATTTTTATTGATAATAAGCATATAGCATACAACGCATTTTATTGAAACAATAGAAACAAGCCAACTTTGTTCGATTCAATCTCTCTAGTAAACAGCCGGTCTTGCGACTTTTTGAAACCCACAAATTTCTTGTCTTGGCTGGAAAAAAAAGAGTAAAACATTACTTGTTGCTTAAACCGCGCACCCCAACTTCAGCCACAGAATCTGGGGTAAAAAAGTGCGTGCTATAGGCCGAGGAATACGGTATATGTTGACAAACATTTAATACACAACAACCAAATTTAAGATCAATTTCAAGTTTTAGCTCAACTGATCAGAGATCAGCAGAGCTTATGCCGTGGTGCTGCGTCCGGCGTCCGCCCGTCCGTCTGAACGTCCGTCCGTCCATCTGTCCGTAAACTTTTATTTGTAGTGACTACTCCTCTGAAACTACTGGATGGATATATATGAAACTTTACAGAAATGTTGCCCATGAAGTCTAGTTGATCCTAGCAAAAATTCATGTTGATGTGAAATCCAAGGTGGCCACCAAAGCTAAAAATAGATTTTTAGCTCTACTGATCAGAGATCAGCAGAGCTTATGCCGTGGTGCGGCGTCCGTCTGTCCCTAAACTTTTATTTGTAGCGACAACTCCTCTGAAACTACTGGATGGATATTCATGAAACTTTACAGAAATGTTGCCCATAAAGTCTAGTTGATCCCAGCAAAAATTCATGTTGATGTGAAATCCAAGATGGCCGCCAAAGCTAAAAATAGAGTTTTAAAATACAAGTTTGTAGCGACTACTTCTTGAAATCTATAAGTGATATTGATATGGAACTTTTTCTAAAAATTTCAGGTCGGCCGGAAATTCAAGATGGCCGCCACGGCTAAAACTAAATATTCAGAAAAGAAGTTTGTAGCGACTACTTCCTGAAAACAAAATCAATCAGTAGAGCTTCAAGGTCATTGACCTCTTGTTTAAATAAATTATCTAAACCATCAAAAAGAATTTCTCTGTTTAAAGGGACACTGTAGCTTTGAGATTATAAAGCACATATACATATATAATTATATGTTAACGACATTACACAACTACAATACTGAATATTCCAATGATATCTTATTCAGATTGTACATGTATTTAAGTTGACTTTTCATTTCTCTATATCCAAAACATGTAAAGATTCTGGAAATAAATATGTTACTAAACAAATAAAAAATCTTTCTACTGATTCATTAAAAGAATAAATGGTTAAGCGATAATTAATCATTAAGGAACCATATGAATAGTAAGAGGAGGGCATGTTTCCAAATTCCTGTGTATTCTTCCTCTCTCTGGGGTGGTTCTAAATATTTTTATTTATGGACAGTGTCCCTTTAATACAGATAAGTGGGAAACATTCATAATTGTTTACCATATTACTTCTAATACAAGCTTTAAATGGCTGTATAACTCTGCCGAAATGAAAGTCAGAGTTATTGGTCATGGATAACGACGTTCCATGTGGTAAGATGAAGAAGTGTTAAGGAAAACTATGAAGGCTAACCTACTGAATGCTGACAACAGTGTTTGACCACGTTAACAGTTACTATAAACGAACAATTTTGTCAAGATGAAGATTGCTTGAAACATGTATGATGGACATGTCACTTTAGGCGAGACACCATGTTTTATATCTTGTTTTATAAAAATGGCTTCAATATAATATAGAAAAACACATACAATTCAATGTTTAAAAAAATAAAATGTAAAGACTACAGCTTTATACAGATTTTATTATCTGAAAGTCAAATATTATAATAATATGTATATATAATCAGTTTTATATGTTTGTTTGTAAGGCGTGCGGTGGGATGGTCCTCCCCGACCCACAACAGGCCAAATTAGGGGGAGAATAAATGGGTCACCATACTGGTGTCCATTGTCTGTTTGTACATACGTCTTGTCCTTTACAATCTTCAAAATTTCACACAATCATAGATGGAGCTTAACTCAAAAACTGGTACATACTGGTTTCTCTTGACTGATATGTTTCAAATAGAATACTGCTGGGGGATACACGGCCATATAAGATGAGGATACATTTCAGGCAGCATCCACCAGTTATATAGATTTTCTTGTTTATTAAAGCCATTACTCAGATACCAAAAGACATACAGCTTTTAAACTTCTTAACACTTAGTCCATAATAAATTAATTACTAGATTATCATCCACGCCCACCCCTTTTTTAGCTCTACTGATCAGAGATCAGCAGAGCTTATGCCGTGGTGCGGCGTCCGTCGTCCGTCTGTCCGTAAACTTTTATTTGTAGCGACTTCACAGCTGAAACTAATGGATGGATATTCATGAAACTTTACAGAAATGTTGCCCATAAAGTCTAGTTGATCCTAGCAAAAATTCATGTTGATGTGAAATCCAAGATGGCCGCCAAAGCTAAAAATAGAGTTTTAAAATACAAGTTTGTAGCGACTTCTTCTTGAAAACTATAAGTGATATTGATATGGGACTTTTTCTAAAATGATCAGCATGACATGATGTTGATCCTAGTCAAAAATCGTTTTGATTCAACGTTAAACATGGCTGCCAGCGGCCATCTTTGTTTACATAGAGTTATATACTAAAAACTTGTAGCGACTACTTCTCTGAAACTACTTGGCGGATTATCATGAAACTTTACAGGAATGTTGCTCTTGATGTCTAATTGATCCTAGAAAAATTTCAGGTCGGCCGGAAATTCAAGATGGCCGTCACAGCTAAAAATAGATTTTTAAAAAATAAATTTGTAGCGACTACTTCTTGAAAACTATAAGTGATATTGATATGGGACTTTTTCTAAAATGATCAGCATTACATGATGTTGATCCTAGTCAAAAATCGTTTTGATTCAACGTTAAACATGGCTGCCAGCGGCCATCTTTGTTTTCATAGAGTTATATTGTAAAAACTTGTAGCGACTACTCCTCTGAAACTACTTGGCGGATTGTCATGAAACTTTACAGGAATGTTGCTCTTGATGTCTAATTGATCCTATCAAAATTTCAGGTCGGCCGGAAATTAAAGATGGCCGCCACGGTTAAAAATAGATTTTCAAAAAACAAGTCTGTAGCGACTACTTCCTGAAATCAAAATCAATCAGTAGAGCTTCAAGGTCATTGACCTCTTGTTTTAAGCCACCCTGGCAATTTTTATTTCGTCAAAAAAACACGAAAAAACTCTTTAACACTGATTTTCCAAACAGCTTTCCACATTTTACAGCTGTTTCGAGAGCTGCATTTTAAACCTGTCAGCTGAAACCCTTAAACGTAATAACCAGTGTTGAGGTACAAATTTCTTCTCAAAACGATGCAAAATTGGCAAATTAATGGGGGAAAAAATGGTGTTTGTTATCATTAAAGCGGTCAAGGGTGTTGCAATTATGTAAGACTGGTTTGGTTATTATATTGAGGAGCATATTACATTGTTACTAGACGTTTATAACAATTTCCTATGTGGAAAATTAGATAATCTCACGTTGCAGAAGATGTCACTGCACAGCACGTCTTCAGTTATGAAGACCGTGTTGAAACTTAATACAACAACCCTGTTTGCAAATCGTGTATCTTGTATAAAAAAAATGTACCAAAGAGAGGTCGTGTCACAAACAAATGTTGTGTGATTTAAAAATTCCAGTAGCCTATTATGTGTTGCAGTTGAAATATTTTGTATTATTTAAACAAGAAATATTTCTTAACATCTGTAAATGTTTAACTTTTTAAATTAATATAAAATTATGCCTGAAAGTATAAAAAAATCTAGTAGTATGTGTTAACCATGTGCTGATGCAATATTACATTTGCCTTACATCTACATTCCAACAGTAGTTCCTACAAAGAATGAAATTGACCTACTTTTCATGCTCTGTTAATTTAGTTGATTTCTTGCACCCTAATATCTATACAGCTTTCACACCGTCATTAACACTAATATCAACATGACAGAAACATGTTTCTACTAAAAGAAGGTCAGCGAGAATGTTTCATTCAATATTAACTAACTTTATTGTGTCACTTTTTCGAAGAAAAATGCGATACATAGGGATCACTTTGTCATCCGTCAGTCCGTTGTCACAGAAACTTAACGTTCGCTATAACTTTCTCATTTCTTGATATTTCTTCATCAAACTTTCAATATATACTCATCATGACAATGTCGATATGACCATACTAAAATATGAAGGTCGAGGTCACACTGAAGGTCATTATATGGGTTAAATATTCATTATCAGGGTCCAAAAATCTTGTTATACTGTCAAAGCGCTGACAGGCAACACACGTGTTCCGCGGAACACACGTCTAGTTTATAACTGGAAAAGCTCAGACAAGTTTGAAACCTGTTATATCCAATAAGAATAAACAGAGTTACGACCCTTAAATTATTATATAAAAAATGCTATATTTTACCTTGTAAACACATTAAAGCCTTCATATTTCATACTTGAGCATCTCCTTGGGCGAGATGTTGCATTTTAAACCTTCTTGCCTCACAACGCTGTGGGTTTGAATCCGACTGGTAGCTCAATTTGTAAGTGAGGAAGTGTCGATTCTTAAGAACACCATACAAACAAACATTATATTTCTTACAGTCTTTACTAAACTTGGTCAAAGCTTGTTTAAAATTGAAAATCAGTTAAATCGAACAAAAAGTTAGAGAATTTGAGTCAGTTAACATGAAAACTTAACAAACAGCTTCTGATTTTTAGCAATAATATTTTGAAGGCTTGTTTCAGTGCAACATCGAAAATTGCAACCATTACCATACATAGTCAAAACCTTAAAAAAATCTTCTTTATTTGATTTCTACAGTTGTTCTTTATAAATGATCGGCAAACCCTAGACTATCAAAAATATAAAAGTAAAGTTCCTGGCGTCAAAAATGGTTGCACACTGGGGATCCAAAGTTTGGTTATTAGACATCTCACATGTTGTACATAGAAGATTTATACAGGGAAATCTTACATGTCAACGTCAGGAGAAATAACTCCCCCAAAAAGATATGTTTTTTCTCTGTTGTTGCTGTACAGATGATGCCTGGTTATTTCTCGTCAGACTGACAGATTGAATATGTGTATATAGCCAAGTAGAAGGGCCTCTTGTTTGTTATGTTCTTAAAAATACTATGTTAATTTCACAGCTGTTGGTTCCACTACATGTACACTACGTCCAGCATGTACACCCAATGACTATTATCATCTGCTGAAACCATGTGCGGAAGGAAAGGTGAGTGTGCTAGATTACAAATTGTAGATAACCTGTATGATGTGGAGCTAAAAACTCTTGATTTGTTATGCCCCTCGAAGGGTAGCATATAGTAGTCGCACCGTCCGTCAGTCAGTCAGTACGTTTGTCCATACCATCATGTCCAGTAAATAACTCTGACATTCAAGGACGGATTTTCAAATAACTGGGCACAAGTGCTCACCGCAACAAGATGACGTGTCACGCGCAAAATCCAGGTCCTTGGCTCCAAGGTCAAGTTCACACTTAGAGGTCAAAGGTCAAAAAGAAGTGCTTTCGTGTCCATATTTTGCGTCCGGTAAGTAACTCTGACATTCATGGACGGATTTTCAGATAACTTGGCACAAGTGTTCACGACAACAAGACAATGTGTCGCGCGCAAAATCCAGGTATGTGGCTCTAAGGTCAAGGTCACACTTAGAGGTCAAAGGTAAAAAAGAAGTACTTTTGTGTCCAGTAAATAACATGTCGCCAGTTGTCAATCATTTATCCGGTTCAACCAATCAAACCAGAACGATACCTCCGACAAACAGCAGCACGTGTATAAAGCACGTGCAACTATGTTATATAAACTATTGTCAATATACTCCGACATCAACAATAGGGCGGAGATATCTAAGTACTGGCATGTCCGACATGTCATTTCTGACATTCATGGACAGATTTTCAAATGACTTGGCACAAGTGTTCACGACAACAAGACAATGTGTCACACGCAAAATCTAGGTCCCTGGCTCCAAGGTCAAGAACACACTTAGAGGTCAAAGGTAAAAAAGAAGTGCTTTCGTGTCCATATTTTGTGTCCGGTAAATAACTCTGACATTCATGGACGGATTTTCAAATAACTTTGCAAAAGTGTTCACCACAACAAGACGAAGTGCGTAAAATCCAGGTCCATGGCTCCAAGGTCAAGGTCACTTAGAGGTCAAAGGTCAAAAAGAAGTGCTTTCATGTCCATATTTCGTGTCCGGTAAATAACTCTGACATTCATGGACGGATTTTCAGATAACTTGGCACAAGTGTTCACGACAACAAGACAATGTGTCGCGCGCAAAATCCAGGTATGTGGCTCTAAGGTCAAGGTCACACTTAGAGGTCAAAGGTAAAAAAGAAGTACTTTTGTGTCCAGTAAATAACATGTCGCCAGTTGTCAATCATTTATCCGGTTCAACCAATCAAACCAGAACGATACCTCCGACAAACAGCAGCACGTGTATAAAGCACGTGCAACTATGTTATATAAACTATTGTCAATATACTCCGACATCAACAATAGGGCGGAGATATCTAAGTACTGGCATGTCCGACATGTCATTTCTGACATTCATGGACAGATTTTCAAATGACTTGGCACAAGTGTTCACGACAACAAGACAATGTGTCACACGCAAAATCTAGGTCCCTGGCTCCAAGGTCAAGAACACACTTAGAGGTCAAAGGTAAAAAAGAAGTGCTTTCGTGTCCATATTTTGTGTCCGGTAAATAACTCTGACATTCATGGACGGATTTTCAAATAACTTTGCAAAAGTGT
>JAWPHD010013418.1:0-68429 GCA_037043455.1 Cyrtodaria siliqua | reverse complement strand
TATTTAAAGGTTGATCTGCATTTGCTTTTTTATTTATTAATATCGTTATGCCTTCACTACCGTTTTCTATTCTTCTTCCACTGCCATATAATAAATTGTCATCACATGTTCTAAGGTCAAGCCACAAAGCATACGATTTTGTTAGATAGCTATCAAGAGAAACATTGGTAAAGTTTAAGTCCCTCGCTACTATTTCTGTCTCTTTGTTTCTTTTTGATGTCAAGGCAAAATATTTGTTGATTTCATCCCAATGTTGATATGCCTTCATGCCCTGACTATACAACTGATTTGGTACTCCCTCTATTGTCATTTCAACCTTTTCAATCATTGGGTTGTAATAGGTTTCTGTGCTTGTTCTTTCTGGGTCTTCAAACAGCATTAAAATACCTTTCATGCTCCGTGCTGGTACATTAATGTTGATGTTCCAAAGGGTTTCAGATTTTTTTGCTATTATTTTTCTATGTCGCAAGATACGATCATACAAAAATACTATCTTACCATTGATTTGCTGTCTTATTTGTCTGGATAATTCAACATCACTAACCGTATCAAATTCCAAGCAGATATTTTTTATTACATAAGATGCATCAGCATCAGTGCTTTTGATAACTTTGTTATAATCGTTAAACGTTAATTCATATTCTAACCTGTCACCAAGCCCCGCTTGATAAAATGGCATATGACTTTCTAACATGTCAAAGTCCAGTGGAATACAAAATCTATTTCCATAAGCTGCTGCTACAGCTTCATCTCCGGTGTCTGAGGAAGCATCTCCCGCACCAACTCTATGTTTTAACATGTTTGCTTTACCAATACCTTGGTAAGCTGTGTTTAATCGTTCGGTAGCGCTTTTCCATAAATCTACATAACAATGATATATATCACTGTCATCTATTGACATGACCTCATTGCCACTTATTCTTATTGTCATTTTTTTCACAATTGTTCTACCCAGATTTTGAAATAGAGTAGCGTTGGCGTCTGTTCTGCTTTTAAGTTCTATTTCAAAGGCAAGACGAGCAGTACGAGGAACTATCACATCATTAGTACTTAGATTGGGAAATCTCACAAGCAGTTGCTGGTTTTGGTCTATTGTTGATGGATTATTAGTTATTACTACACTTGTGCGGATGCCTTTGGCACCATGAGGTTCTCTTAGTTTTCTATGAGAGCTGAGTTTGTTTCCGTAAGCCGACATTGTTTTTATTTTTTAAATATATTTTTTAAAATTAAATAAAATAAACAATGGCTGAAGGAGGATTTGAATATGACAAGCCTGCGTTCGATCCAGATGATTATGATGATGATGATTTACCAATGGTGCCTGATGAACCTATTCAAAGAAATCTTCTTAATCAAAGCGATCATCTTGCTGACCTTCGAGGAGAGCTGTCAGAAATCGCACTTGAAACATACAAGAAAATTGTTGTAAAATCCTTTTATAATGAAAAAGAAAAACGATATAAGATGATACCAGACAAAATGGATTATGACCAGTTTAAAGTATCAATTGATGGTAAAACATTATACTGGATTGTTGGTGATAAAGGAATAAGAATAACTGCCAGGCAAGGCTCTTTTACATTTCTTGCTCTTGGTTCTTTGGCAAATGAATATAACAGGATTATTGGCTCTGGGGGAACAAGGGCGATAAGACAATTTTTAAATTTACCGGAGTATGACAGTAAAACAAAATTACCACAAAAAGCTCGACAAGCGTTGCAAGAGTTGGAGAGCACAATAAACGATTTACCAGATAATGCGGATGCTATTCCATTACAAAATATTTCACGTATTGTGGGTAACATAGAGACATCAATGGATAACATAGAGACATCATTTTATGACTGGGATGTGACAGAGCGTCCTGATGTTGAAACACAAACAAATATAGACAAGCGTGAAATGGATGGAATAGTAAAAGCGATGACAACTGTCAAGGAAGAACTCACCAATAACGTGGCAAAACTTACACAACTTGATAAAGACATAACAAGAGAACAACAAAAGTTAGAACAAGCTAAGACTGATAATGATGAATTCCAGATAAAGAGAATTAGCGACCGCATCAAAGACCTTGAAGATGAGAGAGGTGCAAGGATGGATGTCATCAATGAGAACAGAGAAGCTTTTCGTAACCAAGTAAGCAGGATAAAAGAGACAATAAACAAAATGTTAAACGAGGATACAACTCTTGGTGAGAGGATCAAAACCTTGTTTAGGGAGCAAGGTATTACTATTGTTAGTATTTTAACTGCATTTGGTATGATTCTTGGGGTGATAATTAATTATATTATTCCCACATCAAGTGCTGCTCCAACTCCAACTCCAAAGCCTGATCCATCAAGTGTAAAAGACTGGATAAAAAAACAACTACTTAATCTTGGTAAACTTCTTGCCAACCTAGCTGGTAAAGCTGCTGCAGCACTTCCAGGAGTTATTGGTGCAATAGTATCATGGTTTTTATCTGCAACAGGTAATGTTATTAATTGGCTTGGTAACAATCTATGGGCTTTGCTTGTGTTTGTTTCCGGGTTGTTGTATGTGGCAGCCAAAGAGTGGCATAGTAAATCTCGTAAATAAGTAATGCAGCAAGACCTATTACTATAGTACCAACAATTATAGTTGTTTTGTTATCTTCGTGTTCAATCGCTATTTTTTGTATTTCTGGTGGGTTATGCTCCACAGTTTTATGTATTGATGATTTATCAAAGTCAGAATGTTCCGGTAAAAATTTCTTTGTTGTGGTGCCTTGAAAAGGTTGAACACTTTTTTGTGGTACTGGTTTTATATTTACATCATTATTCAATCCTAATGCTTGTGCATCGGTTGCTATTACAATTTCATTATTGTAGTCTTGTATTATTCTGATTCTTAATTCCATGTCACTCGGAGACATGTACAATCCACTTCCATAAACAAAATTTACTTTACTTCTTGCATATTTTAAGGTGGTTTCGTATCTTGAAATTTGACTGGGCAAGTCGATGGGGCTATTTATTGCGTCCTCTACATTTGCTAAAAATTGTTTCTGTGCATCAAATGCCGTTCCAGTTCCAAGTATATCTGTTCTTGTTTGTGATTGTGAGCCAAGGATTGCCCAGCAGTATGTTCTTATGCTGTCATTGATTCTTTCTACTCCAGCTCTTGTAAATCCAGATGAACAATCTAGTATAAAAGTAGACCAACTATTGTCAGCCTCAGATCCTTGTGCAATGTAATCAATGTGATATGTTTTATCACTCTCATAGACTGTAAAACTCATCGTTTTGTTGTCGTATACAGTATTTATCAAAGGATGATAACCAATATTTGTCCAGTAATTATAAATTGTTCCTAGACCATCATTATAGCTTTGTTTCTATCTCCAGTCTGAATTTAAGTCAACGTTAAACTCCTTGCATATTCTCTCGTATGCGTTTCGGTTATATGTGTTACTAAACGCATTCCAATTTGAGTCTTGCGGCATTGCTACACTCATTTCAAATAATATTCTTCTGACTTGGTAATCAGTAGGAACGCCAGCCCTATGGCGTAGGAATATTTATCAAACAAGGTCACGTGATAAAATCGATAACAAAATGACATTATTGGGAAAATTTTCACTGGTCAGATTATACACCTCTTATCTATAAACTTTGATTATGACAAAACACAATCACAGATCGTTGTTGAAGTAATAATATTCACAAACTAAATTGGTCGAACATAATTGATGTACACTTCGTGTAATTCCCATTAATAGTTAAAGGTATTTTTCAAAGGGATGAATTTAGGTTGTTTTAAGGTCTAGATTGCCAACAATGCGCTTTTAAATCAAAATCGATTTATTTCGTCATTTTAGAAGCGAGAATAAAAACAAATGCATGTACGCATAGATAAATCTTTCCTCTGTCCATATGCAAAATTTTAATGAAATCGGAGACAAGTACTTTTTTTTCCCCAAAATTAACTAACATGACCCACGGACTCAAAGACGGCATAACGCATATACATTTACAGACGCGACCGGGTACACAAGAAATGAAATAATTCCATTATTTCAATACATATATTTCAAATGTATGTATCCATGCATTCCAGATTAAATTTCTGATCTATACATGCTTTTGGTTTATGCCGGAGTGCTCAGAATAGGTTTTAACAAACCAAATTGCAACGGTACGTCGGGAAAGGAAATGAGGATTGTGAAAATATATGTTGCAGTGCTAATTTTCTGAATCCGAAAAAATTGCAAAAAAATGAAGTTTTAACAGCGAGAATGAATTTTTTTTCATGAAAGTGTTCATTGACATGTCGACTATTAAAAACCAAAAATTAAAGTCAATCAGAAAAAAGTACTTTTTTTTCCCCAAAATTAACAAAGTACACCGTGTTCGCTAAAATATGAACAATCGCCTTTCGAAGTTAATTTACACGCGGGATATAAAACCATGAAATTGTGAAATCCTTTTTAAGAGATATATTGATTTCAACATTGTTCTGTATTTAATAAATTATAAGAGTAGAATGTTCACAGTTTTTCTCAAGGACACCATTACAGTAGTACCCCTGCAACCCCGCCCCTCATTCCACCCCCACCACCCTCCATACCGTATTGATTAAGTTGTATATAGCTGCGAATGCGCAGTTTTAATCAAATTCGATTTATTTCATCATTTTAGAAGCGAGAGAAAAAACAAAAGCATGTACGCGTAAATACATCTTTTCTTTTGTAGATATGTAAAATATAAAAAAAATCGGAGACAAGTACTTTTTCCCCCCGAAAATAAACGAAGTACACCGTAATCGCTTAAATACGCCGAATCGACGTTCCAAATCGATGTTCGCACGGACTAAAATTGTGGAATTATGAATTCATTTATAAAGATAAATCGATTTCAGATGTAGTATGTTCACAGTATTTATGAGAGCAACATTACGGTAGTATCCCTCCAACCCCGTCGGCTTCGCCCTCCAAATGCGCCTTTTATTCAAATCGATTTATTTCGTCATTTTAGAAGCCAAAATAAAATTGTGGAATTATGAATTCATTTATAAAGATAAATCGATTTCAGATGTAGTATGTTCACAGTATTTATGAGAGCAACATTACGGTAGTATCCCTCCAACCCCGTCGGCTTCGCCCTCCAACCCGTACACACAATACGTTGTGTATTGCTGAGAATGCGCCTTTTATTCAAATCGATTTATTTCGTCATTTTAGAAGCGAAAATAAAAACAAAATCATATAGATACATCTCTCCTCTGTATATATGTAGAATTTCAATAAACGGTGCAAGTACTAATTAAGTAACAGGACCGTCCGACCCAAAGACGGCAACATTCATATTCATTAAGGAAAGACGACCGGCTACAGAAAAAATTAAATAATTTCGTTATGTAAACACATATATTTAAAATGTATGTGTCCATGTATTTTAAAATAAATTTTTGATCTATACATGCTTTGGGCTCTTATGTCAGAGTGGCCAATTTATTTTAACAAACAATGTTGCAACGGTATATCGGAAAATGAAATCATGATGTCGGCAACATACGTTGCAGAGTTAATTTTTGAAATCAGAAAAAGCGATAAACTAATATTAGTTTAACAGGCAGAAAGAAGTATATTGTTTTAACTGTTCGTTTAAAACTGAGGGGACGACTCGAGTTTTAAAGAAAGCAAGATTGGCATGTGTCCCTTTAACCAAGTAAATAAATGACTGACGAGTAACAGACATGCTACTGTCAGTAACAAACATGATTATGTGTAGATTCGAAGATTTCATAACATAAACATGTGGACATGATATTGTGTCAATGGAGTACTTGCCAGATTTGTGGTGTTGTGAAACACTGTACGCGTGAATCCAAAAAGTGCGGGTCGTTTATATTTATATATATTATTCTTTTATATTTATATGGTCCCAGAACGCAGTCATACTCACTACTATATTGAAAGTAAATACTGAATATACATGTGCGGTGCGTTACGATCTGTAGTATTTGAAAACAGACATATTAAACATTTCTCTGAACATATATATAACGATGATAAATACTATATTCATGGACTTATTTTTTCCTGAAAAAAAATACATGTTTGTTTTCAGCAGTTGAAATCTACTATATTCTGCGAATATTGCTACTTTGAAAATTTGAATACGTCTGTTTTCATCAAATAGCATGTTTTGTTTGTTTTAATATATATATTTTTTAATTTATGATTTTAAAAACAAATGGATGATCGGAATATGTCTTACACACTGTTGAATCCTGTAAATTAAAAAGAAGTGGTTTGGTTCACAGGCGACATTATCGGTGAACAAAACCACTTGTTTTACCGGATTCAACATTGTGCAAGAAAATATTCATATCTTATACCATTAATATTATAACATGTGTGTTGTAACATATGCTTATCCTTGGATAGTGGATGTCTGCAGGGAACGTGACATTTTACCTAAAAATCCAACGATCATCCTCTTTCCACTGTCCACCAATGAAGTTTCATGAAATTTGCTTTAGGTAAGAGGAAAAACTG
Organism: Cyrtodaria siliqua; assembly: GCA_037043455.1. Taxonomy (NCBI): domain Eukaryota; kingdom Metazoa; phylum Mollusca; class Bivalvia; order Adapedonta; family Hiatellidae; genus Cyrtodaria; species Cyrtodaria siliqua. The sequence goes on along the minus strand of JAWPHD010013418.1, from coordinate 61,903 downwards.
TGTGGGCAATACTTTTCATTTTCCGTTCATGGTAACGGACCCTTCAACTACTGACTTTAAAATAAACAGGGATTATCATTTCACCAAAGGCAGTCAAAGTATGAAGTTTTATGAAATTAGCTTCAGAGAAAGTAATAAAGAGTTTGATTGCGGACGCGATTTTTGATGATCAAGTCACTGTGACGTTGACCTCAGATTTACTGACCTCAATATTAATAGGGATCATACTCTTACCAAAGGCAGTCAACCCATGACGTTTGAATATATTTTATGATCGTTTCAGGGTGATATTGACCTTTGACCTATTAACCTCAAAATCATCAAACGGCGCAGTAGTCTTATCACAGGCATTCAACCCATGACGTTTCAAGAGACTTCCTTCAGGAAAAGAGAAGTTACAGTGCGGACAATGCGTTTCATTATCCGGTCAGTGACCTTGACCGTTGACCCACTTAAAATCAAAAGGATCACCCTCTCGCTACAGGCAATCCATCCATTAAGTTTCATGAGATTTGCTTTTGGGAAAGTGGACTTCAGTTTACAACATTTTACATTATCATGTCACGGTGACAATGACCTTTGACCTAATGACCTCAAAATCAAAAGGCATCATTCTCTCACCAAATGCACTCAAACCATGAATTTTGCTTCTGGGGAAGTGGACAGTGCAGACAAGGTTTTTCATAATCATTATTGGGTCACGGAGCCCTTGACCTTCAATATTTGATATGCACATACTGATGCTTCGTACAAAGTTTCGTCAAAATCCAACAAGTAGCGCAGACAAGATTTGTGACGGACGAACGGAAATTATAAAGACAATATGTTAGTTCATATGTATACTTTATTAAGCAAATAATTGAGCGAACATAAACTTCAGCATTGACTCTGGCCAGTGGTGTACATGGAGTCTTCTTCCACATGACGTGCAGACTGAAAGAAAAGAAAGACATAGAATAAAAAGTTAATATAAGTCGAGCAGAGTATTCGATTTGAATCAGGTGTTGCAAGGGGGAGCTAGGGCATGTTTAGGGGAATGGGACAGTTTACAATTTAATTATTGTTTAACGCCTCATCAACATGTTGTTTAGGTTATTTCGAGCCGCCCCAAAGAGAGGAGGAAAGATACATAGGCATCCAGGAACCCTGCCCTACGCTTACTACCGATTAGATACCTATGGTTCTTTAACGTGCTTGGAGGACAGACTCCGATACACAGGACCATCCGGTTTACGTTCCCATCCTGGACGAACGGGGCTAGGAGGACACATCGAAAGTAACCCAGTGGCGCCAGTAAGAATTGAATCCGTGTTCACTGGATTCAAAGCCGATATGCTATAAAGGTCCCTTGACCAAAACTGAGTAAATGGCACATCAAGTAAAGGTTCAATACATATTATATTGTGTATCATAGGAGTATATGATTGAACTGACATGATTATAGAACAATTTTAATGTATTTTTCACCCAACAGTACAGCAAGAATCTATTATAAGGAAAGTTAAATCTGACAGAGGGTGCAATGCTCTATAAGCCATTTTTACTAGAAGGGGAATAAAATACAAGTCTTGCCTAAAATCTAAAATTGTTAAATTTTACAAGTTTTGTTCATAGGGTATTTTACTTTAATGACTTAGTAAGGTCATTTTACATGGGGAGAAAACATTATTAATATACAACTATTTATGTTCTCTCTCAAAACCTGGTGATGCCGCTAGTTTTAGAAATAAAACATGATTAAATAGGGCAGTTGAGAAGACACTTTTATAGATGTGTGGTCTGTTCTGATGTGAAAATGTGTAAAACAGACACAAGATTGGAAATTTGCTCTGTGTCCCTTTAATAAATTGGGGATCCATCACATAGACCAAGTAGTTGATGTTAAAGGGACACACGACAATCTTGAAGTATTTATCAAGCTTTAACATTAGCATCTCCATTTGTTAACCTGTAACATTTTAAATTTAAACCTGCTTGCATTAAAAGGTAAATAAAAGTGTTTCATTTTGTCTTCATTATTCTATCAAATACTTAAATATATTATAGGTGCACTATTATCAACATTAAGTAATGTGTAAAACAATTTCTTCTGAACTATTCTACTAAATAATATTAATGATACACAAATGCAAACTATGCAGAAAAATTAACCGAACTCCAGAAGTTTTAAACAAATAAAGACTGCCTATTGTCCCTTTAACACAACTTGTTCTCGCATGTATCAGTACATGTAGTTTACAAGAGCTCATATGACAATCACGCTGCATTATCACTGAAAACATGTTTTACTCTAACTTTGAACAGCACCGTGCAAGCATAATACAAGCTCCATTTAAAGAACTACACAAGTGCAAACAATTTTTAAAAAGGCTCTCACCTCCATATGATACAATGGCATTTAATACGGCTTGACATTCTGAAGTCGTCAGCATCAATTCACTTAGAGCTGCTCAAGGACACGATTCACATTTGAGGCCTCTCTGAAAACAACATCAATCCAATGTCAATGATCAAACAGACATAGTTTATCCTTTGTTATACATAATGTAACATATTTAAAAAGAAAAGATAAAAGAAGAACTAAATTGAATAAAGCATGAATACTACTTGTGCTCAATAACACCGTTAATGTAATAAAAACATCTCTCATCATTCATTATACATGTAAAATATAATGTAGCCTAACTGGAGATCCATTAAAAACATTGTTCCACTTTCACAGCAAAATTCCAGCCCATGGAATAGTCATTTCTTCTGAGACACATTGGAGGCAAGCGTAGTAGCTCCACCTCCTTAAAGGTTTTAAGTGAAGTGTACTTTCTCGAAATTGCGTTGTTTATTTCGCAACAGAAAGTATAAAGGTAAATGTAAATAAATGTAAATTCAAAATCACTTCCTTGCCTCAAAAATTACGATTTCAGTCAAATGTCTATGGCAGTTTACATTGTTTCAATGGTAGTTGTATCGGGTTATGTATTCACGAATGTGCGAGAAAATGGAGATAACATAACGATATAGAGACAACGCTAACAATTTACATTCATGCATCTAAGGGGTGGGGGTGGGAGGGGTGGAGGGGGTTTCTAGTTTCCTTACACTTCCTTGTTTTCGGTATGCACGCTCCATCTACCCCCACATCCCCATCTACTCAATTGTGCCCGTCGCGGCAGGGAAACTTGTCGTGTTTGTTGGTGGAGGGACTATAAACCTCAGAACTACACACACACACGGGTGGAGGCGGGGTGCGGGGGACATTGATAGCATTTCTACTAGTAATTGTTTTATTCCACGAAACGTTCTACAGTTTACTGTACATCCAGTTACTGGAAATATCGGAGTACAGGAAAAACACTTATAGTGATTATGAACTTTCTATTATACAGTATACACCACTTTTTTCGGCACTGTATTTGGCCAATGTCTAAATATGTACGATCTAAAAGTTATTAACAAACACATTTTAATGACAAAACAAATACCTTGATCATAGACCTCCAGCAGCAGACAGTAATTCCAACTTGCACCAACATGTCAATTTCACGTGTCAAGTTATGTCACGGTGACCTGTCAGTCACCAACACTGCATCGTGTATACACATAATGGGACGTTATTTCGTCCGGTAAGGTATTAGTTTTTACATAATCTACGGTATGAAACACTGTACGCGTGTTGTTAGACTCCATAGGTACCCGTAGTGCTCGCCGACGTAGCACGCCCAATATCGGGTGTAAAAAAATGGCGTCTGTTTTAATTGAAAATTCGTAAAATAGTCCGTAAAATACAAAGAAATAGTCCATGTTCGCGGAGTTAAAATGCGAACAGAACTGATATGTTATAGGTCCGTGGCGTTCCTACTGAATAGACATGAAATCGAAATAACGAACCAACCAGGGCATCAGCTTTAAGATGATTGTTGAAATCAATGCCACATCCAGTTGTCGCACACCATATAGCAAAATTCAACTGGTTCTGCCAAAATGACATCCAATCTGTTCCCCAGCGTTGGACTATAGCATCTGATTTAACGTATGGGAGTTTGTATTTTTCAAAGACATTGGGAAATGATGCTTTAAAGCCTTTACCGTCTGATGTAATGACTATGTTTTGATTTATTATATCTATCACTTTCTTGCTGAAAGTATTTGAATAGTGAGCATCTGGACTATATTTCAATTCTTTAAAAATCATTTTTATTTGTATTTTATATATATATTAAAAAAAATGTTTCATACAATTTCAAACATATACAACTCTATTAATTTACAACAGTATATCGATAATAGAAATGGAACTAAGCACGTTGGATTAAAAAGTTTTACATACACTATCGGTTGGTATAGTATTAATGGTGAAATCGTAAAGACAAGAAACCCAGCTAAAATAGAACATTTACCAGATGGACTCTATAACTTTGAAGACTTGATAGGAGGTTTTAAAATTCTAAATAAAAAGATTACCCTGAACATTATTGTCCAAAGTGCTACAGCCTTTTTAGATACGCCAATAGAGACACGAATGTCAAGCGGTCTTTCAAAAATGCTGGGATTCGAGGACAGAAAATGGTTAAAAGGTATTCGTTTCGGAAATTACCCAATTGATTTAGTTCCTTATAAACAGCTATATGTTCATCTGAAACAAGTTAATACGAGTAGTAATTATTTCAATGGTGCACCAAGCACTATTATAGGTGTTGTACCTGTAGTAAATAAGCAGTTTGGAGATATAGTATATACAAGTTTTTATCCTGAATATCACTGTCTTACAAATGATGCAATTACTGAATTGAAAATAGAAGTCAGAGATGAGTATGGCAACAAGATAAATAATCACGGTTCGCCTATGAGTTGTGTTTTAGAAATTATTTAAAAAATATATTTTTATAAAAAAAAACAATGAGTATATTTGGACCAACAAGACCTAAAAAAAAAACAGGAGACTTGGAGGCTTTGATAGATATTGTTTCAGATTTACATAGGCAAGTTTTGCCTTTTGTTGACCAGTTTAATCATTTGAGAGATAGAGTTGATAATCTTAAATATGGGATTATAACACTATTTGCGGAGGCTAAGGGCCCACTTGTGTTGAATAGAATACTCTCATTTGGTAACGGTGGAGCAGAAACAAATGTGGGGCATGTGATGACACGTCGTGGTCGTATTATGGGAATAGGTTTAGCAAGTGAACGATTAGTTGGTGACGTAACTGTAATAGTTTCTGTCAATGGTGTTGAACAACCAAATTATGGCATAACGCTTCACATCATCCCACGCAATCATGATAACTTTGATAAACCTTTAGAGATTGGTGCTGGTTCTGTTGTTAACTTTGTATGCAAGGTTGCTAACGCTACCGCTGTAAATACGGTGGCATCATTATTAAGTGAATTAATTTAATTTAATTCTACGAGCTGGCTTGATTTTTGTATCAACAAAAGATATATTATATACAAAATTGTATAACAGTATGATAATTAGTGTACTGGGTATTGAGAGCTTGCCTTAAAAGATGTGTTTAATAATTTAATATTAAACATTTAGTCTTTGAACTATTTTTTTTTTAAAAAAATATAATGTTATAATTATATGATGAAAAAAAATGGAAGAACAAGAACCAGACATGGAATCGGAGCCAGAAGAATATATACCAATACCAGTAGAGTATGAACCTGTAGTGCTAGAGGAAGTATGGGATTATGTTTACAAGTGTGTTAGGAAATGGGATATTTTTGAAGACTACAAGTGGTCAACATTATCTGTTATTATATTACTATTTATACCGCAGTGCTCGTAACAACAATTATAGGTTTGTTTGAAACTCTTACCCCATCCGCCTGGTTAATATTACCATGAGGAGTCTTGAAAGTAACAAAGATTGAAAACTTAACCAAATCACGTTGCTTGAAATCCTGTCCGGTTGCTACCGCTGTAAATACGGTGGCATCATTATTAATTGAATTAATTTAATTTTTTATTTATTAATAAAAAAATGAAGCAACTGACAGCACCAAGTATATATCCTGAGTTGCCAGTGGAAGACGGACAAAATTATAGATTACAAAAGATTTCAGAAATTGAAAAAAAGGTTAATTACAGAGCGAGATATACGTCAGTCTCTTTATAAAAAATATAAACGTGGTATTAATATTACAGATGGAATTGACACTACCTTAATATCTGCAGGTGTTATTATGGCTGGGATTGGATTTGTTGTTCCAGTTTTGTTACCTTTGGAAATAGCAGCAATAGTATGTGGAGCTACAGGTGTTTGTATTAATTTTATCAGACGCAAGCTTAATGCAAAAGCTCAAAAACATCATGAAATAAAAACTTTGGCAGAGTCTAAGTTAAATAGTATAAAGCAGTTAATATCAAAAGCGTTGAGTGATGCACAAATATCTGATCAAGAGTTTAAGATGATTTTAGATGAGTTGGATAAATATTATAGTTTAAAACAGGACACAAAACAAAAAAAGGCTGAAATAAGTGAAGTTCAAAAAAAGGAACTAGTAGAACAGGGAAGAAAGGAAGCAATGGCAACCTTACAAAAAAGTCTAAAAAGTGTGTAATAAATTGTTTTAGTAATGTGTATGAGTACGATCCACCACCTTTGTATTCAAGGTCAAAAAATTGTTAATTGAATGTAATTTTGATAACTTATAAAAAAAAATTAAACTTGCAATCTTCACTACCCCTATTTTAAAAATGTTTTAATAAATCAAGTAAAATCACCATTTCATGGTGATTTATTATATATGTATTATAGGGTTTTCTGTTGTAATTTGAGGCGAAACGGAGTGAGACGAAAATTACAACAGAACCCCTATAATACATATATATCCAGATTTTGTGAACTCATTCTTAAAATGTGTAAATAACTGCATTTTTTTTGTACCAAGACTAACACTAGAAGCTGTTTATTCGATCTCATAGTATATAGACATTTATATTACACATGTATATAATTTATATATACTCCTCAAATTAAGTTAAGGACCATCCCTTCTTTATTTCAATAAGATTAAAGTTTGCATCATCGCACAAGTTTAAATACACATTGTATTCCAAAAATGGAAACGGTTTCGTGTTTCTGTATTCTTTAGGAACATTTTACAGGCTAAACAATCAAATAATTAGAAATTTCAATAAAATGCTTCTTTTTTTTCACCCAAAAATGTTACTTCATATTATTTTCATATCTACTGATTCCGTAACAAACATCTGTCACCATTTTCTTTAGAATAACTCTACAGATAAACGTGCAGTGCCAAATATGCAACTACGTCTTAAAAATTTACTTCATTTTGGATGGGATAAAAAGCAGCGTTTTTCAAAACTGTTCGATGTATGCATTTAAACTGTCAAAGGTTAGTCAATTACGGGGAAAATGAAAATTTCGCGTCCATAGTTTCAATGCAAATGATTAAACATAATGAATAAATTGACAAAACATATTAAAAGTTTTAGTATTGTTGTTTTGGGGCAAATTAATGATTTTTAGAAATTATCAAAAATCTCGGAGTCTTTTTAATTAACAGAACAATGTATATCAACATTTTGTTCTTTCGTCTAATGCATAACACCTAACAATGTCCAGTTAATTGCAACATTGCTTACACATTCTGTGTAACCGTACAACAGAAGACCGCCAATACACATGTGTATAAAACACTACCTTGGACCTAGAACTACACACACGCGCGCACGCACGCAAGCACACACGCCTGCACTAGAGGCACATCATATGCATAGCCTACTATGAAACACTGGTTATACATTTTCCATTATATATGTATTCTTTAAAATGTATTATTTAATGTTATAATAAGATGTTGCCTAACCGTTAACAATTAATGGGATTTGTCGTTTATCGACATAAATCCTTTTATTGTAGTGCGGGTGTTAATTTACACCAGTTTGTGGTCACCCTGACTGCACAGGGTGTGGCCCTCCTGTTTTTTGTTAGTTTTACGATTTAGTAATTTGTACCCTACACCGTATATTCAGTCTTTATCAATGGCGTCGAGTAGACAGATGGTTGTATATTAATACGGGATATTAAAATCAAAAGAATAGCATGTATCTCGGTCATTTATAAAAAATACCCACCCATCCATACTCCCATTGTAATGACTATATATTTTGCTCAATCTGCTTTGCTTGGTTTGTTTATATATATTTCAGGTACGTTATACTAGAAATGGTGGTGTTGGGCTTATGCGGACGGGTTGATGTCTTTAAGAATCGCGTTCCTACCGTCCTGGCTTCAGCGCTGTCTATACAGCAGTTTTGGCAGTATGTCGCGGTCACAGCAGTGTGTACTAATTATTTTACGAGAACATTTGAAGGAAAGCAACTAAATTTTAAATATCTGGCTTCACTGAGTACAGTTTTTATTCACTTCAAAACTTGGTCTGAGCTATGACCATTTTTCAAAATTGTTATAAGTATCGTGACTGCACATTTGATATGCACATTGTATTTCTTGTTATGTTATGCTGAAGCCATGGCCAGTTTATTCCAATAACTATTTTTATTATTGGTTTTCTTTCATAGCCCATCTGCAATAATAATATATACGGGTACTGTATAACCTATTGGAATTTTGAAATAAAATTATCTATCTTTTTATCATATAAACTGTTGAGACATCCAACAAACTACAATGCATATATTAAGTTATACATGTTTAATAAGTAAATGAATGCCAAACATATATATATATATATATATAAACACATGACAACAATGCAGTATATACTTTTCAATTATACTATACATTATTTTACAAAATCTGTGATAAAAAGCTTCTATTAATATATTGAGCAGTATATAACATTGGCAATAACATTAAATTAAAATTGCAAGATAAAACTGAGAAAATTACAGTCTAGTTTTATAAAACAGACGTTGATAATGGTCCTACAATATTTAGATATACCAGTGAATTAAAAACGTTTTAATTGGATATACATTTGATTTAAATATAGTAAAAGCAAATATATATTTTATCAGTTTGTTTAAATGCTGACTATGATATAAAAAAAAAACGAAAAAATTAACACAGATAACAATATAATAATACTCGCAAAATATGCCAAATTAGTAAGTTCAACTTCATACCAGGAAAGTTCGTATGCCCTATGAATAACTGCGCATATGCATGCCCAACGACATGTAGCAGGGCAACGGGTCATTTTACAGCATATATAATACAAAACTGATAGGCTCAGACAAGATAGAGTTTGAAAATACGAATAACTTAAACCCCCAAATACAAGTGACAGGGAAGGCTAGTAGTGTTGCAGATTAATTGGAAATTATCACAGTGTGTGGTCATTACTGGCCATGCACTTCTGGGAAAAGTTGATGCACCCAAGCAGTACTGTAATTATCTGCCTAAAAATTGTACAAGACAATAATAAATTAACTAATAGTTATATATTTAAAATCAACATAAAACTATATGATGCTAGTTAATGCAGCAAATAAATGTAAAATAAAATCAAGACAAGATTTTCCTTCAATAAAAGATTGACTGTTAGTATAAAAAAAATCAAAAAAAATCAATGTTTACATTCAGACAAAATTAGTTTTGAGATTCATAGTAATATAAAGCATAATCTTGCAATGAATATCTCCAAACTATGTATCTGTTTATGGGTTGTGCTGAAGTCATTATAGAGAATGAAGTTTCTGTATTTATTTTAAAAAAATGGGGGGGGGGGGGGGGGGGGGCTATTAAAAACCGTAAAACCGTAGTTAACCATAGTATATAGAAATATATGTTTTAATGTTATTTGGTTACGTTTTCTTTCAATTCCTTCATTAGGTTTTGTTCAATTCAATACCATTTAATATCTATTATACTGGTATAATTATCCATCTGTCGTATACAGTGATGCAATGCTGTCGCATATTTTAGCAGGTTTTGACCTGTAAATTCAGGTCAGCATGCTGCTACGACCCTCTAGAAACACATAATTCAAATATTTTCCCTGGTAGAAAAAGTTGGGGCTTTAAATGCAACATCTTACATCTATAAATGTAACTTGCTGTGCATGCACAGTCACTTAAAATATAACTTTCTCAAAAATAGACTATGTTTTTTTAATTCTAGACTAGTTCGTAAATAATTCATAATGCTTCTCAATAGTTAAGGCTTCGATATTGTGCATGACCTAAAGAAGTGTGGTGCGTGTAGCATACAAGTAGCAATGCCCATATTTTGTCATGTATGCTACTCTAGATGAAGCCCTTGTCATGGCATACAAGAGAGGCGATATATTGCTATGGGCATCGCTATACGCCAGTATAACAGCGTTAAACGTTTAGTTATTCGTTTTCTCAACACCGCTATAAGCCAGTATAAAAATATTAAACCTTTAGCTATTTTGCACTGTGCACCGTTGTAACCCAGAATATATATCCGTTTGAAGCTACACTATTGTCTCATCAAGAAGGCGATCTGGGGATTGCCGTTGTTTTCTCTTGTAGAACGCTCTTGCCATGCATTGCCATTGTTTCCTCTTGTGGAACATTCATGTCATTCATTGCCGTTGTTTGCACTTGTAGGACGTTCGTGAATTGCATTGCCTTTGTTTTCTCTTGTAGGGCGTTCATGCATTTCATTGCCGTTGTTTGCTCTTGTATGTCGTTCATGAATTTCAATGCCGTTGTTTTCTATTGTAGGACGTTCGTGAATTTCAATGCCGTTGTTTTCTATTGTAGGACGTTCGTGAATTTCATTGCCGTTGTTTTCTCTTAGAGGACGTTCGTGAATTTCAATGCCGTTGTTTTCTCTGGTACGGCGTTCATGAATTTCATTGCCGTTGTTTTCTATTGTAGGACGTTCGTAAATTTCAATGCCGTTGTTTTCTATTGTAGGACGTTCGTGAATTTCATTGCCGTTGTTTTCTCTTGTACGACGTTCGTGAATTTCAATGCCGTTGTTTTCTCTGGTAGGGCGTTCATGAATTTCATTGCCGTTGTTTTCTATTGTAGGACGTTCGTGAATTCCAATGCCGTTGTTTTCTATTGTAGGACGTTCGTGAATTTCATTGCCGTTGTTTTCTATTGTAGGACGTTCGTGAATTTCAATGCCGTTGTTTTCTATTGTAGGACGTTCGTGAATTTCATTGCCGTTGTTTTCTATTGTAGGGCGTTCGTGAAATTCATTGCCGTTATTTTCTCTGGTAGGGCGTTCATGCATTTCATTGCCGTTGTTTTCTCTTGTAGGCCGTTCATGCAGTTTATTGCCGTTGTTTTCTCTTGTAGGCCGTTCATGCAGTTTATTGCCGTTGTTTTCTCTTGTAGGCCGTTCATGCATTTCATTGCCGTTGTTTTCTCTTGTAGGACGTCCATGCAGTTCATTGTCGTTGTTTTCTCTTGTATGACGTTCATGCAGTTTATTGCCGTTGTTTTCTCTTGTAGGACTTTCATGCAGTTCGTTGTCGTTGTTTTCTCTTGTAGGCCGTTCGTGCATTTCGTTGCCGTTTTTTTCTCTTGTAGGCCGTTCGTGAATTTCATTGCCATTGTTTTCTCTTGTAGGACGTTCATGCCTTTCATTACCTTTGTTTACTCTTGTATGACGTTCATGTCGTTCATTGCCGCTGTTTTCTATTGTAGGCCGTTCATGTATTTCATTGCCGTAATTTTCTCTTGTAGGAAGTTCATGTCGTGCAGTTATGTTAGTTTTGGATGAATGACATTTATAACAACAACATGTCCATAAGAACGATGCCACTTCATTTCTGAATTTTGTTCCACTTAAAACGTACAGATAGAAATTGATAATGGCACTTAAAACACATACAATCTCTAATGTTTGAAACAGGTAAAAAGCGGTATATCCATCCTCAATTGTACTTCTAAAGTGCATTAGAAGTATAAAAACGATACATGTAGGTTGGACAGTTACCATGAAGGCAATGTTGACCAGAAATACTTTAATTGTCAACGAATTACCACGAGAATTGGTTATATATCGTCTTTGTCTGCGTATTTTGATCATGGAGTATACAATGCAAATATTTCCACATGAAATAAAAACGAACGGAATAGCAAAATTTAGAGAAACATATACCCAAACTAGAACATATATCCCCGTATCAGTGCCGGAAACATATACACCTACTAATGCTGCGTCTACCCCGTAAATAAAAATCCATATAGTGATGACCACTATCTTTGATGACTTGTTATTGCAGATTAATTTGACTTTGTAAGGTAATCGGATGATTATCACACGCTCTATAGTTACAGCAACTAGCAACCACGACGAGATAGGTATACTTGCAAATATTGCAATAGCACATACAATATATATGAGTTTATGGGATGTTCCATCTATATCTGTGAACCGAGACACGAGATCAAACACTTGGCTTAATCCAAACCCAAGAAGTATTAAAATATCAGATATTGCTAGTGCTGTGAGATATATCGCTGTAGATGAATACACCGTCTGTATTTTTCTCAGAACTATAATAGTCAAACCGTTTCCAACACAACCGATCACAACTAAAATTAATTCACTAATGCAAAAGATCAGGCTAGTTTCGGCTGAAATACTATTATAAGTTTTGTTTCCTGTAATTGCGTGAGAAATATTCGCATTCTTCATCTCCTATAAATCTAGATTATCTATCTTATGATTATAACTCTTGTACATCATAACCCGTATACATATCATAACCCGTGTAAATCTCATAACCCGTGTCAATCTCATGATTAATTTGCTGTATATCAACCATATCGCAGTGCTGTAGTCATATGTCTTCAATCGTTTATCAGTCATCAACGAATCAATTATAGAACATTTGTGCGTACTATATTTTACACCGTTTTTTGTTGTCGTTTTTTTTTACTTAATACAGTTTTCAAATTGTTGCTTTATATCCATTATCATGGTTGGTATTTTGTGGCCGTAACCATGGTATTTTGTGTCCGTAACGGAATGTCTGAGGTCTGGGCTGTCTTTCATTCACACTGTTGATATTGAATAATTCACTTTCTTTATTTGCCATATATTCAAATAACTTTCAAAAGTGCTGTACTTTGTCATATCCATTAAAATTATTCTCTGCACGAAACTTCCATTGATTCATCTACACAACACAACCTTATAGTCGTCGTGTGTGCACGGCTTGCAAAACTGTTTCTCTTTTCAGCTAGCTAGTACAATAAACTTCGCTATAAGGATACGATCAAATATATAACATATGCTAATTTCCGTGGTAGATAATTGACATGTCGCCAGTACTTAGATATCTCCGCCATATTGTTGATGTCGGAGTATACTGACAATAGTTTATATAACATAGTTGCACGTGCTTTATACACGTGCTGTTTTTTGTCGGAGGTATCGTTCTGGTTTGATTGGTTGAAATGGATGAATGATTGACAACTGGCGACATGTTAATTGCAACAACCTTTTGCAAATATGATTTTAAAAATCTGTTACGAATGAGTGATGTTTGAGGGTAAACGTTCGTTGACTCTCCTAACGGTCTGATAATCGGACCATTGTGATAATCGGACTCCTCTCAAAGTCAGAGGCGGTACCAAATTGATGGGAGGAGCTAACTCTACACGATTTACCGGAATGGAGTTGATTTAACGAAACGGACCGAAACTCAGATATGAATTACCGAAACGTAGTTTGTTTTGATTATTTAAAGACTAATACACTCAAGTGATATGAAAACGCAACACGAGAATTTCCGCTATATATTATATGTACAATATGCTGCTTTTAATCGAATGGTACATGGCTACGTAAGACCAGGGAGTACGTTATAGGGAGAAGAAACGGGTTCATAAACGCTCTAGTTTATCGATTTATGTTGTCGCGCTAGAACGCCGCCATTTACTATTTTATCGATACAGGTAAATCGATCGTAAGCGCGTTACATTTGAAAAGTTAAAATTTCAGCCAATATCTCAAATTAGGCAGTTTTTACAGCCCCTTTTTACGGCTTTCTGTGATAATAAACATCACGAAATAACATTCTTGACCAAGACAAATATGTCTACTATTCACTTTTTGTTATTATTAATGCCTAATATAACCCATACTTCGTATCTCGTTTGCAATAGCTCCACACCATTTTTATTTCTATAAAATAAAAAATTTAGCTGATATCTCTAAAGGCACATTTTCATCACCTCTTTTTAGGCTTTGTCTTATAATCACCACCATGAAATTACCTTCTTTACAAAGATAAATATGTTTACTATTCACTTTTTGTTATTATTAATGCCTAAATAACCCGTAGTCTCGTATCTCGTTTGCAATAGCTATACACTGTCACCATTTTTTATTTGGCGCAGAGTGGCACAATCTTTGTTACACGGAACCGTCTGGTAAAATGTGCTTTTAAACATGCAAACAAATACACGCTCTGTATCAGAGGACACAATGTGAATAAATAATACTTATGTTTACATTTAGCACCTTTATTGAGTTTGTAAGTGTAATAATTTATAAGAATTTGCTGTTTTTCACACACTCTCGAAACAACCGGAAGTAGTCATTTTCACGGAGTAGTGAAACACATGCGCGACAACATAAATCGGCAAAACGAGCCCGTTTCTCCTCCCTACAACGTACTCCCTGGTAAGACCTTTCCTTTTGGAAAAATTACTAAAACAACAAATAAAACAGCAAATAGTATTCCTGCAATGTTTCATTATTCACAGAGTACGCGTTTGGCTCAATCATGTGAGCAAACATAGGATGCAAAATTTTGCAAACTATTTACGTTAAATACAGTACTGAACTAGCTCAATTTTTCGAAGAGCAACTTCAACATTGATGAAGTTCTTGTTACAAAGTGTAGTGTGATTAAAACGTCTACAACATCACAGTTGTGTCCTTTCTCTAGTTAACTGCAACTTTTTTTTAAAAAAACATCTTGGATTTCTTTGGAATATTATGTGCAATTAAGTGTGCAGTATATACAATATATAGCGGAAATGCCCGTGTTGCGTTTTCATATCACTTGAGTGTACGCACATGTCAGTACAGTGATTTAAGTTTATTACGTCTCTGGTCTTATTATTATTATTATTATTATTATTATTATTATTATTATTATAGTATAATCATATACTGAGTACTTATTTCTATCTAAAAAATAATCTTATAACGTCTTTAAATAATAATTGTACCGCTTCAGCAGAGTGGGTCAAGAAGATTTATCGAAACTGAGTTCAGAAGAGACTAGTCTGGACAACATTTGTGTATTAAAAATATTGACGGGCCATAACTCCCCCAAAAATCATTCAACTGGAACACGGCGACAAAATGCACAACTAGGCTTGATACTGATCATCATTGCCAAGTTTCGTTGAAATCTGCCTGGGGTTCAGGAGAACTTGCCAGGAGTAAGTTTGCATATTTAAACATTTAAAGGGCAATAACTCCCGATAAAAAAAATATATTTTTGATATATAATTAATAGTATAATCATTTTCGAGTATATCTTACATTTAAAAAAGGGATGTTCCTCTTTAAATGATAATTATACCACATACAGTAGTGATGAGCATAGCACCTGGCGGAAAGCAATTTTCAACGAAGATTGCATTGATTAATTCAAGACTATGTACGAGTATATAATTTAAAAGAATACATCACGCACGCGCTCTCGCGTATGGATATATACGATTGAGGCCTAAGTAAATGAATGAGTTGTTGCATGTGATGGAAAGAGAGAAATAGGGGTTATACAAGTCCACCCATCTCGAGTGTTTATAATCTATACGTTTATTTATCAAGACCTTTGATATATATTGGATTCTCCTCAGAGTCAGGTTATATAAAACCAGCCATCTCTAGGGTATATAACATATGCATTATGTGTCAATAATTTTGATATAAATTGAACTCTCCTCAAAGTCAAATTATATAAAACCAGCCATCTCCAAGGTCTATAATATATACGTGTATGTATCAATACCTTGATATATAGTGGCTTCTACTCTGAGTCAGGCTGTATAAACCACCCATCTCATGGGTCTGTAATCTGTAAATTTATTCCAATATATATCAAAGGTCCTGTATAGAAACATAAATGTACAGATTGTGGATGGTTTTTATATAACCTGACTCTGAGAAGAGTCTTATATATATCAGGAATATTGATATATAAATGTATAGATTATAGACACTGGAGTTGTTAGGTTTTATGTAACCTGACTCTGAGAAGAGTCCAATATATATCAAAGGTAATGATACATAATGTATAGGTTATAGACCCTGGAGATTGAAAGTTTTATATGACCTGACTCTGAAGAGAGTCCAATATATATCAAAGTTATTGATACATACACGTATAGATTATAGACCCTGAAGATGGATGTACTTATATAACCTGACTCTGGGAAGAGTCCGATTTATATCAGTAGTATAGATATATAACTGTATATATTATATATATTGGAGTTGTTAGGTTTTATGTAACCTGGTTCTGAGAAGAGTCCGATATTTATCAGGAGTATAGATATATAAATGTATAGATTATAAACAATGGAGATGTTAGTTTTATATAACCTGACTCTAAGTAGAATCCGATGACTCTGAGTAGAGTCCGATATATCAGAAGAATAGATATATAACAGTACAGAGTATAGACACTGGAGTTGTTAGATTTTATGTAACCTGACTCTGGGGAGAGTCCGATATATATCAGGAGTATAGATGTATAAATATATAGAGTATAGACACTGGAGTTGTTAGGTTTTATGTAACCTGACTCTGAGGAGTCCAATATATATCGAGAGTATAGATATATAAATATATAGAGTACAGACACTGGAGTTGTTAGGTTTTATGTAACCTGACTCTGCGGAGAGTCCGATATATATAAAGAGTATAGATATATAAATATATAGAGTATAGACACTGGAGATGTTATGTTTTATATAACCTGACTCTGAGGAGAGTCCGATACGTATCAAGAGTATATATGTTATGCGCAAAATAAGAATATGGACAATTCCGGAATTGCTCTGCGCAAAGTAAGAATTCTTAAATTGCGCGGCATTATCGGAATTCTCAAAATGCGCGGTTCAATTCCGGAATAGTCCGTGCGCAAAGTAGGAATTGGGACAAAGTAAGAATATGTTCGTTATCGTCAGTGCGCAAAGTAGGAAATGGAACAAAGTAGGAATATTTTCGTTAATCATATTTGCGAGTATAAACTTTGATTTTTGTTTGCTTCATTCAAATAGTCAACATATCAGCAATATATTAGTATAAGAAATTTTGAAATATACGTACGTATAGTTAAAATCACTAACATACTGTGATTTAGTTTGACAAAAGAGCATACAAATACTTAAATGTGTGTGTTTATTTTAAGCCGACAGCCGTTGGTGTTCTTACATACCGATTAGGATATCCGCGTTTTACATTCCGGATACTGAAAGTATTTTTCTTGCACTCGGAATAAGGCTTTCAACGTTTTACTTTGAATTGAATTGGGTTTTAAGGCGCACCAGCACACGAAAGGTTATATGACGCCTAATAGGAATGAAAATGCCAGGCTCATCCTCCACTTATATCAAGATAGAATGGGCCTAGAACCTTCTTACCTGCAGAACTGCAGAGTTGCTGCCATTTACGATGGAGCCACGTTTCCACGTTTGCGTACGCGGTGTCATGACCTTGAATGAGCATTGTAAAAAATGAAAAATATAATATGTATGGGGTGTGGGGGGGGGGGGGGGGGGGGAATATAATATGAATGGGGGGGTGAGTGGGGTGGGGGATGGGGGTCTTATCTCTGCATGTGATGGTGTGTTTGCAGTGGTTTTATTCTACCCCGGCAACCTAACGGGGATCCGCCTATACACGGTGGATTGATGCAAGAATATTCATATAATCGCTAAATATTAAATTAATAACTGACTCAGAACACAATAATAACTAACGTTGCGACGTAATAACTAACATTGCGACGTAATGACTAACGTTACGACGTTGAGTGATGGCGTCAGTAAACTGACTTAAAATGGAAAAAATACATTAGTTAACTGCCCGAATCGATTATTGGGTAATCCTTCACTCGATGGTAGACGTGTTTTGTTTTTTCACTCACTCTCATACGCTCGTTCGTGAAAAGAACTACACGTCTATACCAGTCTTGAAGGATTTCCCTATAATCCATCCCAGCATTTAAATAATCTCTATATATTGATGGTCTAGAATTATAACGTCGTAAGTGAAAAATCATAGTTTTCGGGAAAGTGAAAATAACGGACTGACAGTAACAACTGGGTGAATTCTCTGAAAAATCTCATATGACATAAGCTGCAGTTTGCTTTCTCATAAAACAAAGTATTTGTTATTTCAAAAAAAAATTTACTTTGTAATCTGAGCAATTGCATTTACGACCTTATGTTATTAAGTATTTGGAAAGGAAGATTTTCATAAAAAAGTTGTATCTGGCAGTTAGACCTTTTAAAATATGGTAAAAGCGATAATTAAACCACTGTAAGTGTCTTATAAAAGTTTGCTAGTTCATGCTATACTGTTGGTCGAAATGTAGAATGTATATGTGAACATGCGTGTGATGACAACATTGCAATGTTAGAAAATGTTCTATTTTTTAAAGTTAAATCAAACGGATATAAAAAAAAACATGCTCTTATTATTATGAATGATTATTATGTTCCTGAATGATATTGAACATCATCTACAACACAATTTAAATGTTGATATCACAACAGTACAACTTTCTATATATCTTTTATTATTTGCCGACGACGCCGCAATATGCTCAGAAACAAAAGAAGGCCTACAAGAATCTCTAAACAATCTAGAAAAGTATTGCTTAAAATGGAATCTAAATGTTAATATCGAGAAAACAAAAATCGTAGTCTTTAGAAAAGGCGGAGCGCTTAGACAAGAATATTCATGGACATATTCTGGAACTTTGATCGAGGTAGTAAACAGTTTCAATTATTTAGGCATTGTAGTTTAATAGTTTATTTAAGTCTCATCACAGTACACTATTATCTAAAATACAACAAATCATAAAATACAACTGTGCCATTCTTTTTAGAATTACAAGAGACTATACAATATCAATATACATATGACTGTTCACAATGTTAAAATATTGAGCATCTGAACCGACTGCCACAGCCATGTCATAAGACTCACAAAAAGCCACAGCAGTAGGTCCAGTAGTCAATGCATACACATATATCACTGTTTTAATTTATAAAATCATTTTCTAAAAATATTGTTAACACACACATTTATACATAGTAAAAATTGAGCGGCCGGTGATAATCTTGACATGTTGTCTAAAAAGTACTTAAAATAGAAATATTAATATGTGAGTTAGAGAATCGCAACGGCTACTGAAACCTTAAAAAATAGTATAAAAAATCAGATAACAATTCAGATCAGATCTGGAGTGTACTGATTAGCACCGACTTCTCAACGTCGTTATAAAACCTTATTTCTTATCTAATAATGATTGCATTATTTACAGCATAAAATATGATGAAATTAACTTTAAAAAAAAACACGCTTACCAGCTTTCTACAAGTAAAATAAATAATAATAGTAACACATAACTAAGAATATAAAACAGAGTTTCGCTTTTTGAGAATATTACAACAGGTTTTGGCACTCGCGCGTATCATATCTTTATTGGAAAATAAAAATAACATTTTGTCTGTTTCGTTTACATCTATAAAATTTGGATATACAGACACTGCTTTATCAAATAAGAGTTTTCTAATATCACCATACATAGCACATTCTAAAACAGCATGCATCTCGTCCTCAACCTTGTGAATACAAAATGGACAAAAACGCTCATTTTCTGCAATAGTTTCATATCGACCTGTTTCTACTATTGTACTATCCAGCGGTGGTTCTTTCATACCAGCAACTAATACACTTAAAGGTAAAGCTCTACGTGCAATGAATTCCTTGTTAAACCTTACGCGGAATATGGCTATTTCAATTAACATTATGTTTAATCTTTTTGATCATACGTACTGTCTATTTTAAATTATGGTTGTGAGGTATGGGGACATCAAGGCATATAATATAGAGCTTGTTCATAAAAAAATTTGTAAATGGATACTACATGTTAAAACGTCAACAAACACTTTATCGCTGTAACCAGAAGCCGGTCGATATCCATTATACATTTCAAGATATATACGAATCATCAAATACTGGCTAAAGATGTACGGTAATAAAGATAACTAGATTTTGATCAGAAACCTGATCAAACGGGCTTTCCGGCATGACGTCACAACTGTCAGAGTTGTCAAAGTTATAGACAAAACAAGAGTTCATTTATGACGTCACTGGTGGCCATCTTTGATGACGACATGACAACATTTTCCACATTATAGCACAACTAGACTTTGATATCTACAAACTGTGAACGTTTTATCAAACTCCGATGATAAATGAAGAAAATATGGCGATTACAAGATTTCATAAATGACGTCATTGGCGGCCATTTTGGATGACGTCATGACGTTAAAACTGTCAGCGTCGACTGAGACAATGACATTGATGGATTATACAGTAAAACAATATAAAAAATGCTATCAGTAAAGAAAACGGATTTTCATAACATTGTGACGTCACTGACGTCAAGACGTTATGACATAGAGACAGGTTTTGACGTTCTTGCACAACTAGACCCTAAACTTTACAATCTGTGAATGTTTCATTCAAATCCCATCATAAATGCACGAGATACAGCGATAACAAGATTTGCCTACAAACGCCATTGGCGGCCATCTCGGATGACGTCATGACCCCAAAAGTTTCGTTCAAATCCAACCATACATGTTTGAGATCTAGCGCTAACAAGATTTCTATCATTACGTCACTGGAGGCCATCTTTGATGACGTCATGACCATTTTTGACATTCATGCACAAACCAACCTAATTTCCTACAGGCTGTGAAAGTTGCATCAAAATCCGATAATAAATGCAGGAGATATAGCGATTACTAGATTTCTTATAATGACGTCATTGGCGTCCATTTTGGATGACGTCTTGACGTAAAAACTGTCAGCATCGAATAAGATGATGACACTGATGGATTTTACAATAAAACTTTTTAAAAAATGCTAATAATTTCAAGATTACCATGTGTCCCTTTAATGCACTCCTGCATATGTAACCTTGAATATAAGCGTAAACGTGAATTCAATAAATGGAATTACCGATACTACATAGTATCTAACAAGATTGGTTACAAAACAACATGCACACGTGCATGCCTGCACATGATAGTTTTAACAAACATGTTTATCTCAAAATTAGGCATTTTGAACGTCCTGATTCGTCCTTGTGATAAATTTTATTTTAAAACGTATGTCATTTGTATTCAATATTAATTGTCATAAGTAGATAAGGTAATTTCCCGATTATCATAGCTAATCAATATCGAACGTATAAAATACAACAAATGGGTGTTGGGGAGGGGATGGGGTGGATGGGTCACACACGTATGTATTGAATAATATTCATGATATACGCATAGCAATATATTATATACTACTTTTTCCGTAACAAGAACAAAGTGATAATATTTCAGTAGAATTCATCATTTTAAAACAACATGTACAGCAATTCCTAAATACGACAGTTAGGGATTGCTAATCCATGAATTACTTTGGCCTTAAACTGTGTCATTTGCACTTTATTTACTACTGTTTTCAAAGGTATAACGTTACAAACACGCGAGGGAATTGCCGATCCTGTACATAGCTATACAATATCGAACTATAGACGACAATACCAGCCAGTAAAGTTAGTCATTTCCACATATGCAATGCGATATTTTAGCAAGTCATAACATTCGAACGTTTAAGTGTGGTATGTCATACAATGATGACGCACACACCTGCATTCGAACAAGGATAAACGATAAAAGTGCAATCACGATTTGAATTTTTTTTATTTTGTTTTTATAAACATGGTATTTTAGAGCATGACAGTCAGTCATTTGCACATATTGATTACGGCCTTGGTTATAGCAAACATGCAATGCGATATTTTAGCAAGTCAAAACACTGTGGTATGTCATACAATGATGACGCACACATCTGAAATCGAACAAGGATAAACGTTAAAAGTGCAATCACGGTCTGAAATATTAAAAAACAAACATTTATAAACATAGTATTTTAGAGCATGACATGTGCATGACTAACTGTAATGCGATATATTGTTCATAATGTATTTTGAGGTTTGATACCCGTTTTATAAAATGCAATAATGAAAATATGAATTTATTCGCCCAGACCACTAATCATACATTCATTCATATATCATTCATCCATTTAATCATCACGAAGGTTTGTGTGTAATTAACCTGACGCAACATGATTAGTGAGTGGTTTCTATTGATTTGTAGAATGTGCTTAACTACTCGCCGTCATAAGAAAGTATCCACTTCTAAATATTGATATACAAATACCATGAGAACCAATAATCACAATTTTTCGTATTATTATATTAGATACACCATTTACAAACATGTTTTAATATGCACTGATTTTAAGGCTTTGTCAACTGGCACGGAGCGCACGTGCACAATGGGGCTTATTTGGATTACCTCTAGCTATATAGCACGTTGCAATGTTCTTAGTGTTTTAGTGTATATTGCAAGGATAATAAAGAAAAACGCCATAGTTTGTTTTCAATATTTCATAAAAATGGGACGTTTAAATGACGCTCAACGTAATCAAGCAGTGGGCATGATTGAAGGGGATATGTCATATCGGGAGGTGGCACGTCGAATGAACTGCACACACAGAACAATTCAACAGCTAGTTTGAACGGAACAATATAACAAGTTCAGTGAGCGACAGACAACGTTCTGGACGTCCTAGAATCACGTCACCTCAACAGGATCGTCATGTATTGCTCTCACAACTGCGGAATTGCTTTCGCACGTCAGTGCAACTTGCTCGAGAGACTATAAGTATACATGGTCGACGTGTCAGCGAGTCAACCATACGGCGCCTGACGAACACAGCAATCAGCGTAACGCTCACCGCGACGTCTCCATACTTTAGCACGTCCGTCAGGCATATCCAAGCAGAAACGAGATTCGTCTGTAAACAGAACACTCTGCCATTGACGTTGTGTCCATCGTGAATGTTGACGACACCAAACAACACGATTTCTACGGCGTTCGGGTGTCAACATGTTACCTCTATAAGCGTTATGGCTATGGAGGCCACGTTCTCGAAAGCGGCGACGTATGGTTGACTCGCTGACACGTTGACCATGTATACTTATAACAACTTTCAATTCTGTCCGAGACTAACGTCTCCGTGGCCGAGGTATTAACGACGTTGCGTTGTAAACCTTCTCTCCTCGAGGAAGTGTTGATTCTTAAGGAGGGCATGGAGGTGTACAGTACTGGTTCTACCTAGGAAAAGTGGGTGGTCTGCCTCCACCACAAACAAATCGACCGATCGGTTCCGATAAAAACACTTATACCTCGGGTTGGAATTCCTTATCTTCACCGGATACCCATGAAAGATTCTTATAGTCCATCCCCATGTAAAACGTGGCTAGCCTTATCCGGTATGCAAGACAAAGTGATCCTAAAGTGTCTGCGCTACGCAGGCGACACAATAAAGTGCATGCTGCTGTTTTTGTTGTATGAATAAAATACAAGCAAGGTTTTACGCAAGCGTAAAATAGCTGCCGAGAGAAAATAGCATTATTTCTGGGAACAAAGTTTAACATAATAACAAACCAAGTCACGGGTGTTCAAACAATATTAAAAAAAAGAGTTGTCACGGAGACGTAAACACGCCATGACCGTGTTTTTTTAACCAATTTGTGTTACGCGAATCCTTGACATACCTTACAAATTGATTACATATTCACCTTTGTAGCACGACGTGCTAAAGTACACATAAGCACAGAAATAGTGTGCATTACAACACATATAAACTGTTCACTGTTACAATGTGTAATTAGTTAAAGAACTGTTGCTACCTTACCATCAGCAATAATGAAACCAATGAAAATTAAAAGAAAAGAAAATCGGGCAATCTACAGGCTTGAACCCTACCTTCCTGGGCAGTAACACGGAGCCTCGATAAACTGCGCTATTGAGGCTTGTGAATGTTCCGTCGCTAATATACATATAATAGTAATTCAGCTGATTACATGCTACCAATCGTGAACGCTCTGCCAATCCCGTCATTCTTCGGGATCCCACAAAGCAGTGTACGAAATGTTGCGAATGACATGCTACATTAGACTGATTTACGAAAACGTCATTTCAGCAAGTGAAATGGTAACCTTGCAACGTTATAAAATATGTGTTTATACCATTCAAGTTTTTCAGACCAGTTCTCTAGGAATTCAAGTTGTAAAGCATGCTTATTGCCACTTACATGAGTCACAGTCTGTTAACCATAGACAGATATAAAAGCAATATAAGAGTCAGCTGCCTTCGGCAGCTGAATAATAAATAAAGTAGATATAGCGATTACAATATTCCTTTAATGACGTCACTGGCATTTATTTTCATTAAAATGGTGACGTTACTGACGTCATGACGACATGACATAGAGAAACTCTTTGACATTCTTGCACAACTATACCATTACCCTTACAATTTATGCATGTTTCATTCAAATCCGTCCATATATTGTTGAGATCTAGCGAAAAAAGAATTTTCATATTGACGTCACTGGAGGCAATATTGGATGACGTTATAAAGATTTTTGACGTTCGACAACAACTAGACTTTATTCTCTATAGGCTGTAAAAGTTTAATCAAAATCCGATCATAAATGGAGCAGATATAGGACAACAACATTTCCATTACGACGTTACTCGCGGCCATTTTGGATGACGTCATGGCGTTAAAACTGTCAACGTTGACCAAGACAAACACTGATGGATTTTACAATAAAAAAAACAAGAAAAATGCAATCAGTGAAAAAAATGACTTTTCATGACATTGTGATGTCACTGACGCCAAGACGTTATCACATAGAGACACGTGTTTACGTTTTTGCACAACTAGACCCTGAACCCTACAATCTGTGAAAGTTTCATTCAAATCCGAATATAAATGTTTGAGATCTATCGATAACAAAATTTGACTGATGACGTCACTGGCGGCCATCTTGGATGATGTCATGGCCTCAAAATGGTCGGCACACACGTCCAGAATGTCCACTACCACTGGGTAAAATTTTGACTTGCTGTGACCAATATTTCTATGAGAAGTGCGTGTAGGAGGAAGAATAATAATAATAATAAGAATAAACAGAACAATAACAAGAGGTCTTTCCACTGAAAGGTGGAAAGCCCTAATAATTGTATATTAAAAACCATTATCTACAAACAAAGAAATGAGATAGATGGCAATCCCCGCATTATAAACTGGTGTACAAAGGTACGAGGTATCCTACAAAATTCGGGATTCAGTGAGATATGGTTGTACCCAGACTCTGTTAAAATAAATACCTTTACTCCATTACTACTTAATCGCCTAAGAGACATATATGTCACACAATGGCGCGCTGATATGAAACTCTGTTCATCATTATACATATATAGGGAACTTAAATCCAGTTTTGAAAGATCAAGTCATCTTAAAATTCTAGATAATTTGAAGTATAGAAATATGATCGCTAAAATCAGACTGTCCTCTCATAAATTATCCATAGAAACAGGACGACGCAGAAATATTGAAAGAAACCAAAGGAAATGTTCACTTTGTACTTTAAATGTTATTGAAGATGAATATCACTTCATTCTTATTTGCCCTTAAAATCATGATTTGAGAAAATCCCACATTCCAGCATATTTTACAAACCGCCCAAATATGTTTAAGTTCATTAATCTTTTAAATTCAGAAAAAAAATCACTACTGATAAATCTAGCAATGTTTTGTAAGAAAACCTTTAAAATAAGAGATGATGCATTAAATAACCAATAGGGTTTGCAAGTATAATTGACATTGTAATATGTTATGTTATATAAATGGTAACATCCAAGAATAACACTCTCACTTCACTCAACCATTATTTCTTTTCTGTCAACTTTATTATATTTATTTACATGCATGCATTGAAATCATGATCTTGTATGACGATGAGCAGTATATGCTTAAGTCGAAATAAAATATATGTTCTGTTCTGTATTATAAATTTAATTAAATAGTAATGGTCACTTAACATACAAATAGTATTAATTTAATTGAATACTAATGGTAACGTAACATACAAATAGAGACACGAATATGTTTCATATTAATTGTTGTAACAATTATAACATTTAATAACAGAGAACTGGGAGTTGTATTCACTAATGACAAGAAAACTAATCAATCACGAACAAACACTAACACATGGTCCTATACCCTCTGTAGTCTATAACGTTACATTGTATTTACCGACTATATTTTGAAAATGTAAAACTATTCAATTCGTAACCAGACATTTAATTTGCTATGTCTGGCTTTAAATTAGAAGAGCGACGTTAATAATGCATATCTTTTAGTGCATTTTGAAAGCCCCATTGTGAAAAGATCTGGGTGCAAGAGATTGTATTACCATCAAAATAATGACACAGGTTAAATATCGATTACAACGAGAATATAGCATCGTAGCAGTTGTACATTTACATGCAAGCTTAAGCATAATAAGGTCGTATCTAACAGTTAAGACCCAACTTTTTATAAATATTAAGGTCGTATCTACCACTTACACCTTGTATGATTATAGCCTTGTAGTTACGACCTTTTTGCAAAATATAGCACATATGCTACACTGGGAGAAAAATAATCCATCATGAGTTATCCACGTGAGATAGGGAAATCTCACCCTCGGGATCGGCAGAGCCTCGTCCCTGGTTGCCATTTTGACCCCTCGGGTGAGCTTTCCCTATGTTTTATTTGTCTGTGATTTGTTTAGGAAATATTGGAAATAGAAAAGCTATAACCAGTGTTTTTGAGATACGGAAAATATCTCCCTCGGGAGAGAAATGTGTTATTTGTTTAAAAATATTAAGAAATATTGCAATATCGTATAACATAACATAATTATATTCAACATTAATATCATTACGTGGCCGGAAATTAACTGTCATAACCCGTCTAACACGGGGTATAAAATAAACCTTAATTTCTGTATAAAAACCTGCATATTGTAAAATTAAACATTTAACTTATAATTTTAAACAGGTTATCGATTTTTGTTTCAGTGAAACATGTTTTATGTATGTTTATATTGTCGAAAATATACATTGTAAAACTGACTAATATAAGCTTCCCCACGGAATTAATGCATGACCATGTAAGGTAATAATAGTTAAATACAACGTTCGATTAACAGTCCTTTTGTCAATTTCTAGATAGATAGATAACTTTATTTCCAAATTCCGATAGGCTTAAAAGCCCGTGAGGATACAATATACAGTTACATAAAACATGGCAACAGTGTAGGATTTTACAAACAAGAAACTTTTGTTAATCTGAGACAGTCACAGCAAAATGCACGTATACTGGCACGCACGCATGCACTCACTCAATCACTTACGCACTCACGCGCACAACAATTTCTATCATTTGTTAAGTGGACTTAAGCATTGAGAAGGCGTATTACTACATAATATAAATAAATACTGAACCATACATTTCCTAACACATTCGGTAAAATAAATTACCTATATTTACTAATTTCTATATAATGTTTCGTTTCATAATTTAAATGCTTTTAAAACAAAGGTACAAAGCTTGTGAATATATACTTCATTTTGTGAATTTAGTAATTCCAAAAATTTCATCATGTTTGGCCTCTTGTAAAAATATTGTGGAACGTATTGCTTTCTTAAGACAGTATAGGTTTGGCATTCCAACACAAAATGAAATTCATCTTCAAGTTTATTACAAAATAAACATAATCTATCAATAACAGGAATTCTGTTTGGTTTAACCCATCTTCCCGCTTTAATTTGCAACCTATGAGATGACACCCGTAATTTGACTATGCCAATTTTGAGCGAAATTGTCATTTAACCGTTGCTTTAATACTGCAAGAAATAAATTACAATTACCAACACTTTGTTGTAACCATACATCATTATATATCATTGGTATATAATGGACCAAATTAAACAAACTTCAAACTGTTAAGAGAGTGTGTGTGTAATGTTGTTCAAAGGTATGAAGGAGACCACGCGCCGCTCCTGCACGCTTCCTATTACTTGTGGCCCTGAGACATTTTGGTCAATCATATTGTTTAAATGCAATGAGATACGCTCTTTTATTTAATTAGCCAATCACAATAAAGAAAATAAAAATGAAATGAAATATGTTTAAATCAAATATAATTATTTCGCCATAATTTATTGACGTATACTAACATATTGGAATCGGTGAAAGTTAAATAATTTAATTAGCTAGAAGAAATGTTAAATACATTTTATCATATTAGAAGTTGTTTGCTTTTTTCATACTTAATGACGACAATATATGCGTATTTCGAAATATTAAATTTATAGTTCGAAATGCTAATTTTTGTTAGTTCGCGGTGTATTCGGCTTTTCTATTTTTTTTTTTTATTTTTTTTTTTTTTTTACATATTTGCAAATTATTATTATTAATTATTATAATGTTAACCTATAACAACGTTAAAGAAACTGGCAGATATTTACAAAATAGAACTGATAGAAGTCAAAGATATTGCACATTTGTAATAGTACAGACTTAGAAGATGAATATCATTTTATTTTAATTTGTCCTTTGTACGAACAATTACGTAAACTATATGTTAAACAATATTATTACCAGACATCCAAGTGTTTTTAAATTTATTCAGCTGATGCAATTTTCAAGCCAGCCAGAGCTTTTTAGGTTATCTAGGTTTGTTAGGGAAGCATTTATTATTCGCAATACTGCAATGTATAATGAGTAAAAAAATGTATGTTCATCCTCATTGGACATGACGTGTTAACTATAAAAACATAAAATAGTAACATGAAACTATGTAATTGGAATAGTTAAATCATTATAACAGGGTAAATACGTGATCCAGAGTGAATATGTGAGACGTTTTGGAAATTAGTTTAAAAACCTGTTAACTTTAAAAAAAAAAAAATTGTATAAAGACATAAACATGCTATACAATTATCTAAAACGATGTTTACAAAACAATTATTATTTTTATTATTATATTATATTATTATTATTATTATTATTAATAATAATACTGTAACATCTAGTATATTATTTAGTATACTCATATTTTGGTTAGAAATCCATAAACTGCACTGTTAGATAGTTTGTATATAGTCGTTTCCTGATGTATACGTGTTTAGAATTATATTTGATGATCTGTCGACATTGATATAAATGTATTTTGTAACTGTTGCTTATGCTGTCCATATGTATGAACCTAAGTGAATAAAATAAAGATTTGAATAAAGATTTGACAAAAGGGCGTCAGAGTGAATGGGTGAGTTGTCATAATAATAATAATAATAATAAAAGCTTTATTTAAAGAAGGTAACACATTAGAGTTATAATATAACATACATCATATACATCTTATTTTCAATGTGGCCTTCTGCAAAATATCATACACGCACGCACGCACGCACGCACGCACACACACACACAATATGCATATATACATCGACAAACACTCCATTAGTTAATTTTCTAGAAACAATATTATTATTTAAAGATCATGAAATAATACAGTATAGGCGGATTCTTACTCAAAATTCACTTATATGTTTACTTTGTTATTGTTATCTGAACAATTAATCGTTAAATGATAATACATTACTTTGCAATAAATGTGATCTATATCTATATTTAAATGAATGTAACGACGATGAAAAACGAATCTGTACAGGCACACTATTCCATACATGTGCACTTACAAATGTAAAGGATTTTTTCATATAATTTGTACGTGGCTTGGGAGTTACTAAATCACTGTTTGTAATAGATCGAAGGCTATATATGTTACTGCTGGAGTTGTATGAGTGTATAGTATGTATGATTTGTTTGTTTGTACTTTTTCATTGTTTAATGTAAAATTGCATTGACCTGTCACATATTAACAAACGTTATATGTATTTATATGACGAGAAACACTTGTTTAAGTCATAAATAAAGAATATGTTCTGTTCTGTTCCTTTTAAACCGAAATTACGGTTTATTTCATACCCAAGCCAGCCCCGTTTTCGCTTCTTGGAGAACATTTGGGAAACGAAGGACTGGCCTAAATTATAACAGATATTTCCACAATAAAAACATATTTCAAAACATGTTTCACTGAAGAAAAAAAAGATTACATTTTTAAAACTATCACTTAAATCTATTTTTTTTTATATCAGATTAACGCATGAAAAGGACACACAAGCAATAAGTGGTTTATAAAAAGGACGCACGAGCGTTTTCAATAAAATTCATATATTAAAGTTTGCATTATTCTTTCCTTTCTATGATTTTCTTGGTTTCCTCTTTCTAGGTTGTGTGTATGCCGAGAATTATTTTCATTCTTTTCTCTTCATCGATATCTAAATAATGTTGCAAGTCAAAGTTGCGTTTTAAAACGACGGCAACACGTTGATTATATATATACCAACTTGTTTTTTTCATAAAAAGCCAATGAAAGAGTGATTTTCGATTCAACAGATAGAACCGTCTTTCTTAATTATTCCGACATATTAGGTAGTATTACATAGTTTTCGTTGATAAGCAGAAACTTTAACCATACTCACGGCCTGTGTAGGCGATCGTCATTAAACGGGCAAATAATGTGCTTTTAATGAAGTGCATTGTCATGCAACCTCGTTTGAAATAATTAAAAATAGTTCAATTGAATCTTCTAACCAAATATTATGGAACCTGGAAAGTATTGTTGAAGTAAAGGACTTCAAATTGTTTTGTAAATAATTAAGTTTATGTTAATCATAGCGATACTCAACTGTAAATTATCTGTTCGTCACAGATGGGTGAAGCAAAATAAGCATATTAAAATGAAATATAAATAGGTTTAAAATTAGCATCTTCCTATACACATCATAACACAAATTCTTACTTTGCGCAAAATATTCTCAAATTGTGCAGAGACACTAAATGCGTGGTTTATGTATTTAACCCCTTGCGCAATTCCGGAATAGTCCTGCGCAATTCCGGAATCGTTGCGCATTTTAAGAATTCTTACTTTGCGAAGAGCAATTCCGGAATCGTCCATATTCTTACTTTTCGTAGAACATATATACATACATGTAAAGATTATAGACCCTGAAGATGGATGTTTTTTTATATAACCTGAATCTAAGAAGAATCCGATATACATCAGGAATATAGATATATAACTGTAAAGATTATAGACCCTGAAGATGGAAGTTTTTATATAACCTGAATCTGAGAAGAGTCCGATATATATCAGGAATATAGATATATAACTGTAAAGATTATAGACCCTGAAGATAGATGTATTTATATTACCTGAATCTAAGAAGAATCCGATATATATCAGGAATATAGACATATAACTGTAAAGATTATAGACCCTGAAGATGGATGTTTTTATATAACCTGAATCTGAGAAGAGTATGATATATATCAGGAATATAGATATATAACTGTAAAGATTATAGACCCTGAAGATGGATGTTTTTTTATATAACCTGAATCTGAGAAGAGTCCGATATACATCAGGAATATAGATATATAACTGTAAAGATTATAGACCCTGAAGATGGATGTTTTTTTATATAACCTGAATCTGAGAAGAGTCCGATATACATCAGGAATATAGATATTTAACTGTAAAGATTATAGACCCTGATGATGGAAGTTTTTATATAACCTGAATCTGAGAAGAGTCCGATATATATCAGGAATATAGATATATAACTGGAAAGATTATAGACCCTGAAGATGGATGTTTTTATATAACCTGAATCTGAGAAGAGTCCGATATATATCAGGAATATAGATATATAACTGTAAAGATTATAGACCCTGAAGATAGATGTATTTATATTACCTGAATCTAAGAAGAATCCGATATATATCAGGAATATAGACATATAACTGTAAAGATTATAGACCCTGAAGATGGATGTTTTTATATAACCTGAATCTGAGATATCAGGAATATAGATATATAACTGTAAATATTATATACCCTGAAGATAGATGTATTTATATAATCTGACTCTGAAAAGAGTCCGTTTATATCAGGAGTATAGATATATAACTGTATACATTATATACAAAGGCGATGTTAGGTTTAATTTACTTTGGCTCTGAGAAGATATGGACTTAATAAAAAACTTTGATGTAAAAAAACTTGAATGAAAAACTTTGATGTAAATTATTAGTGTAAAATGTAGGTCAAGGTCATTTATACTGACCTGATTCGGGTTGGAACATATTGCTGTCATACAGTTGTAAGTGTGTATGAACTTTGGAAACTGTATGGCTTTCATTATCTGAGAAATTGACTTGAATGTAAAAACGTGACGTACGGACGACGTGACGTACGTTCGGACGGACAAGGGCAACACTGTATGCACGTGGCATGGCATAAAAATATGGTTACTTCAGGAAAAATGTAAAATGCATGACATAGTTATAGTTCTTGTCATATAACACTGTTTAATGAACTAATCAAAGCTTGCCGACAATTCATTTTTGAGAAATGAAAAAACAAGAGGCCCAAGAGGGTCTGCATCGCTCTACTGGCTATATGGAGTCTGTGATAGGGAAAACGACAACGATATGCGCAACTAGGCTTGGTACTGATCATCACCGGATAAAGTTTGTGTATACACAGCCATAACTCTGTCAAAAAACATTGAACTGGAACACGGCGATGATATGCACAGCTAGGCTTGGTACTGATCATCCCTGCCAAGTTTCGTTGAAATCCGCAAGGGGTTCCGGAGAACTAGCCTGTATAAAGTTAGTGTATTAAAACCTTTAACTCTGTCAAAATTCATTTAACCGGAACATCGCGATTATATGCGCAATTGGGCTTGGTACCGATCATCCCCGCCAAGATCTATGAAATCCGGCCAGGGGATCAGGAAAACTAGTCGAGACAAAGCTTGTATATTAAAACCTTTAAAGGGCCATAACTCTGCCAAAGAAGCATCCAACCGGAACACGACAACGATATGCGCAAGCAAGTTTTGTTGAAAGCCAACCAGTGGCTGCGGAGAAATAGTCCAGACAAAGTTTGTGTATTAAAACCTTTGGTTTAAACATATCTTTTTGTTTTCAATGGTTTACAACATTTCATATATACATCGTGCAATCATATTAAAGGATTAGAACGAAAACAAACTGCTTATAGAGTTATTCTCCTAACCTTTAAAGAGCCACAATTTCAACAAAAATCATTCAACCGGAACATCGGAACATAACAATATGCGCAACTATGCTTAATACTGATCATTCCAGCCAAGTTTCATTGAAATCCAGCCAGGAGTTCAGGAAAACTAGTCCGGACAAAGTTTGTGTATAATGGGCCCTGTGTCAAAAATCATTCAACATCAACATGGCGATGACATGTGCAACTAGCCTAGGTACTGATCAACCCTGCCAAGCTTCGTTGAAATTCGGCTTGGTACCCACCATCCCCGCCAAGATTCGTTGGAAATTCGGCTAAATGAAGACCCTAACGTGTTAACAAGGCAAAATACAGCTTTTTTTTATATAACTAAATCAAGGGCCATACATCTGGTGTTACTGGTCTGACTTGGCTGGTTTTGAATTTGTCCGAGCTTTCATTGATATCAACAATCTGGTAAAGTTTGAAAAAGAGCTGATGAAAAATAAAGACCCGTGTTAACGATATCAAAATATAGTATATTTCACAAAATCAAGGGCCATAACTGGTGTAAATGGCCGATCTGGTTGATTTTCGAACTCGTCCGAGCTTTCATTGATATCAACAATCTTGCAGAGTTTGGAAAAAAACGCATGCGAAAAATGCAGGCCCTATTGTGTGAACGGGGAAAAATTATAGCATTATTTCAGAAAATCAAGGGCCATAACTCCAGTGTAAATGGTCCGATCTGAATGGTTTTCGAACGCGTCCGAGCTTTCATTGATATCAACAATCGGGTACAGTTTGGTAAAGATCGGAATAAAAATGAAGGCCCTATTGTGTTAACGAGGCAACATATAGAAATATTATCTAAATCAAGGGCCATAACTCCGGTGTAACTGGCTGGTTTTTGAACTCTTCCGAGCTTTCATTGATATCAACAATCTGGTAAAGTTTGAAAAAGATCGGATGAAAAATATAGGCACCATCGTGTTAATGCGGCAAAACTTAACGGACAACGGACAACTCGCCATCAAAAACTTCAACCAAAAACTTTAACCAAAATGTGTAGACGGACGGATGGAAATCTTCGAACTATACGCCTGGATTTGCTACGTAATCCGGCTAATAAAGTTGGAAAATAAATAAAAGAAGAAAACTGGTGCAATTATTTCAACGTCTTTATTCATTGTTTTATATCCCAAACAAGTGGACTTTGTAACGCTACAAGATAATTTAAGCAAAGTCGCCACAATACATATACTATAACGAGCTTGATAAAATCTCTCCCCATCACCTTTATAAATCATGTTAAAGCATCAGGTTTCCCTGGTTGGTGATAAATGTGTTTATTATATATTTCTATACCAAATATATTGCAAGATGCTACACATAATACTAGAAAATTGGATTTGGCATGTCCAACTCCAGGCAGAAATACTAATAATTACAAGAGGTCAATGACCTTGAAGCTCTACTGATAGGTTTTTGATTGCTAGATCAACATTCCTGTGAAGTTTCATGAAAATCTGTCAAGTAGCTTCAGAGGAGTAGTCGCTACAAGTTTTTACTATATAACTCTATGTAAACAAAGATGGCCGTGGAAGCCATGTTTAATGTCGAATCAAAATAATTTTCAACAGTGACCAACATCATGTCATGCTGATCATTTTAAAAAAAGTATCATATCAAATATCACTTACAGTTTTCAAAAAGTAGTCGCTAAAAATTTGTTTTTTAAAAAATCTATTTTTAGCCGTGGTGGCCATTTGCAAGGATCAACTAGTTACCAAGAGCAACATTCCTGTGAAGTTTCATGAAAATCCGTCAAGTAGTTTCAAGTTTTTACTATATAACTCTATGTAAACAAAGATGGCCGTGGAAGCCATGTTTAATGTCGAATCAAAATAATTTTCAACAGTGACCAACATCATGTCATGCTGATCATTTTAGAAAAAGTATCATATCAAATATCACTTAGTTTTCAAAAAGTAGTTGCTAAAAATTTGTTTAAAAAATCTATTTTTAGCCGTGGTGGCCATTTGCTAGGATCAACTAGTTACCAAGAGCAACATTCCTGTGAAGTTTCATGAAAATCCGTCAAGTAGTTTCAAGTTTTTACTATATAACTCTATATAAACAAAGATGACCGCTGGCAGCCATGTTTAACGTCGAATCAAAGCGATTTTCGATAAGGACAGGGAGTAAGTATACTTACTATATAAACGATTGTTCGTTGTTTCTGTGTGTTTGTGGTTGACTATCGTCCTTGAATGCTGCTTTTCCTGTTCGATTTTTACATCTTTATTTGCACAGTTTGTTAACATCAACGAAAGCTCAGACAACCAACCAAATTGGAATAGTAATACCAGAGTTATGGCCCTTGATTTAGTTAAAAATGCTGTATTTTGCCTCTTTAAGACGATTGGGCCTTTATTGGCCAGATTTCAACGAAAGTTTGCAACGATGATCAGTATCAAGCCTAGTTGTGTTTCGGTTGAATGATTTTAGCAGAGTTATAGCCATTTACAGGGTTTAGTACACAAACATTGTCCGGACTAGTTCTCCTGAACCCCTGGCCGAATTTCAACAGAACTGGTATGATCAACAGCGACCATATTGTGCATATCATCGTGTTCCAGCTGTATAATTACTCTCTGACAAGGACCAACATCATATACTGATCATTTTAGAAAAAGCCCCATATCAATATCACTTATAGTTTTCAAGAAGTAGTCGCTACAAACTTGTTTTTTAATTCAAACTTTCAAGATAATCAAAGGATTTAAAGATATACCAACAGATCAGTTTTTCACTTTTACAACAAATACCAAAACCTGTGGTCACTCCCTTAAACCAGAGAAGCCAAGTAGTGTGACATCATTTGCTCAAAGAATGTTTTCCAGGAGGGTAATAAATAGACCTCGCTACCAAAACACGTAATAGATGCCAAAACAGTTAATACATTCAAATCACGGATAGAAATTGGCAAGGAGATGTCAGTATTGGGATGCACATTGTTGGCTGTCAAGAAGTGACAACATAGTAACGGAAACATAGGTATCATATGGAACGTGCTCATCATATATGGGAAGCACAGGCAGTGACTAAAATTTTAACACATCATTTAGGGTTGTTGTATCCTTCCTTTTGAACCCGAAAACCATCTTCCAGGAATCTTTCAGGTATAACACTATTTCTTCTTCTCCCTACCCTTCTTTCTCTACTATCGTAATACTGTGCTTTTTACAGTTCAGACTTTAAGAGAATGTTCATTGTTACAATCCTTAGCTACTCTTTCTTCAGCCATGATTATACATATTGGGCTGGCCCATCATCCCTAAAAATGGAGTTTTGACAATATAATGAATGGCTATTGCTATTAACAAGTATCATTAAGGATTATGTCCACTTTTTGTAATCTCATTGAGACTGCATTTGGAAAAGATTGGCAAAGGACTGTGTACCACACCCTACACAAACACGAAGCATTCACATCATTATTTGTATCAAGTGTAACAAATATAGACCAATTATCGAAATTCAAAATTCCACATGTGATCTATAAATGACATTAAGATAAGCTGAAGGCAACTAAATATCAAAGTTATTATTGTAATTGCATTTCCAAAATATGCAGACATAATGCTTGTTTGTATTTATTAAAAGGGTTGATGCACTATTTTCAAACACAGTTTATTTTAAATGGCTCTGAAATACTTGGAAAAAGCTGAAAGAATTATCAAAATGCCATGAAAAATAGAGGAGATATGACCTATTGAAAATTTGCAAAGAACATAAATGGAGGCGGCCATCTTTGAACGATGACGTCATCGTGCCGTTTTACCATATATGGTATATTGACAAAATGTATTTTAAAGCAAAGAAAACCACTGCAAATTGATTAAAAATAAATATACAGATGTAAAATGTATACATTTTAGTATTATTTTTCATTTACAGTGATTTTCTTTGCTTTAAAAGACATTTTATCAATATGCCATATATGATAAAACGGCGCGATGACGTCATCGTTCAAAGATGGCCGCCTCCATTTATGTTCTTTGCAAATTTTCAATAGGTCATATCTCCTCTATTTTTCATGGCATTTTGATAATTCTTTCAGCTTTTTCCAAGTTTTTCAGAGCCATTTAAAATAAACTGTGTTTGAAAATAGTGCATCAACCCCTTTAAGGATTATGTCCCCTTTTTAAACCCACTGAGATTGCATTTGAAAAAGAAAAAATAGTACTCCAAACGTTAATCTTTATTGTTTTTAAATGCAACTTTCAGTTTATTATGTTTAGACATTTATCTAGGCAGTGCTATGCTGAACAAGAGTCCCAAGCGGGCTACTGGCTATATGGAGTATGTGGTGGGAACACCACATCGATATGCGCAACTAGGCTTTGTACTGATCATTCCTGACAAGTTTCACTGAAATCCAGCCATGGGTTCAGGAAAACTAGTCCGGTTAAAGTTGGTGTATAAGGGACCATATCACTGTCAAAAACCATTTAACCGGAACACGACGATGATATGCTCAACTAGGCTTGGCACTGATCATCCCTGCAAAGTTTCGTTGAAATCCGGCCAGAGGTTCAGGAGAACTAGTCTGGAAAAAGTTTGTGTACTAAAACCTTTAAAGTGCCATAACTCCGCCAAAAATCATTCAACCATAACACGGCGATGACAGGCACAACTAGGCATGGTATGATCATCCCTAAAAAGTTTCGATGAAATCCGGCCATGAGAACTAGTCCAAAGTTTGCGTATTAAAACTTATAAAGGGCCATAACTCCTCCAAACATCTTACAGCTGGAACACGATGATGATATGCACAAATAGGCTTGGTACTGATCATCCCTGCAGTTTCGCTGATATTCGGCCAGGGGTTTAGGAGAACTAGTCCGGACAATGTTTGTGTACTAAACCCTGTAAATGGCTATAACTCTGCTAAAATCATTCAACCGAAACACAACTAGGCTTAACCATGGCCATCTCTGTTTACATAGAGTTATATAGTAAAAACTTGTAGCTACTACTCTGAAGCTACTTGACAGATTTTCATGAAACTTCACAGGAATGTTGATCTAGCTAAACTTAATCAAGGGCCATAACTCTGGTATTACTATTCCAATTTGGTTGGTTGTCAAACTTGTCCAAGCTTTCATTGATATTTGCAACCTGGTCAAGTTTGGCAAAGATCGGATCGGGGTGGAGGAGGGAGCCCATGCCTCCATATGGGTAAAGTATGAATAAGATGCATAATGCTATAAGAAATCCCAAACCAAAACAATAGGTATATACAACAGCTTACACGCAAACCTAGATCTACCTTTATTTCACATTTTATGGGCCATCCCAATTTGGGTTTCATGGGAGCCCAGAATATGCAGAAGACAAAATAATGTATGCAATCCTTTACAACATACTATAAGGAAACCAATTCCCAAATTTAGTTGAGCTAGGACAAGAAATGTAATAGATATAGACCTGTAAACACAGCTTACACGCAAAATTTGATGTGAAATAGACACATTTTAAGGGCTATCAGAATTTGGATTCCATGGGAGCCCAGGGGTTACAGGAACCAAAATTACTAAAGCAGCCCTTAAGATAATGCTTTAAGGAAGCTCATGGCCAAATTTGGTTGTGCAAAGATAAGAAATATAAGAGATATAGACTTGTAAACACAACTTGCATGCAATATTTAATGTGAAATGGGACACATTTTATGGGCTTACAAGCAAATCTTGATGTGGGACGACAACGCCGCCCTGATTACATAAGCTCTCTTATTCTTCGAATAGTTGAGCTAAAAATGGCATTTTTTCAGCAAAGCAAAGGCCATAACTCCGGTGTTACGGATCCAATCTGGCTGGTTTTCGAATTTCCAAGCTTTCATTGATATTAACAATCTGTGCCAGTTTGCTAAACATCAAATTATAAATGAAGGTGCTAGAGTGTTCACAAGGCAAAATACAGCATTTTTCGTTAATTCAAGGGCAATAACTCTGGTGTTACTAATCAGATCTGGCCGGTTTTCGAACTCAACCAAGCTCTCATTGATATAAAGACTTTGGTCATGTTTGGTTAAGATCGCATGAAAAATGAAGCGGCTAGAGTGTTCACAAGGCAAAGGTTAACGGACGGAAGGACGACGGACAACACCTCATGCCAATAGCTCTGTTGGCCTATGGCCAGTAGAGCTAATAATGAATGCAAACATGATAAAAATGTATACTGATCCATACTCAGCTTATATCATTCCCAAGGTCATGTGTGTATTTATTAATTGACTTATAAAGTATATATTTACTGTTCAAGGGTAGCTTAGCCTAGATAATGTGTAAACACATTAAACTGAAAGTAAGATTATTTGAGTGCTCCTTTTTTTTTTATAAATGCAATCTCAATGGGACATACTCCTTAAATAACATTACTTGGCAGAAAACTGGTAATATACCCTTTCCAATATGGAGTGTATTACACCCTACACAACACAAAGCATTCACATCATTATTCGTATCAATTATAACAATTAACTATAGTCCAATTTTCGCAAATGACAACTAAATATCAAACTTATTATTGTATTGGCATTTCCAAAATATGCAGACATAATGCTTGTTTGTATTTGTTAAGGATTATGTCCCCTTTTTTTAATCTCACTGAGATTGCATTTGAAGAAGAAAAAAATACAACTCCTCTAATCTCTATTTTTTTTAAATGCAACTTTCAGTTTATTATGTTTATACATTTATCTAGGCAGTGCTATACTCAATAATAAATACAAACATGATAAAAGTGTATATTGATCCATACTCAGCTTATATCATTCTCAAGGTCATGTGTCTACTGATTAATTCACATATTTATGAAGTATGTATTTACTGTTCAACGGTAGCATAGCCTAGATAAATGTGTAAACACATTAAACTGAAAGTTATATGTAACACAAATGTAAGATTATTTGAGTGCTAGTGTTTTTCCTTTTTAGATGCAATCTCAATGGTATTACAAAAGAGGGGACATAATGCTTAATTTCTGAAAAAAAACTAAGCTCTTTGAGTATCAAATGTACTGCCCTTAAAATGTTCAACAAAAACATTCCAGAAAGCGACATTTGGAAAGTATGTAAACGAAATACCATAATTTGTTTATTAATTATCATAAGTATTCCATATATAATGCGCGTTCCTGACAATCAGCATAATAACAAATCGAGGGTTAAACGCAACACTATGCCAAGTGACATTTTAACAAAAGTTGTTTTCTTGCATTAAATGATAGTATTTTATTGTATTTATAATTTCAGAAAATATATACCTTATATAATGCATACTCGCTAAAGAAAAAGAAAACTTTGCAAAAATTAAATCAAATTTAAATGCAAAACTATCAGAATTTTGAGGGATTTCCTTTATAATCTTATTCTTCAAAATGTGTATCTTGATGGCGAAGAATATTTCAATACACAATTAAATAAAAACACACTCTGAATTTTAATGAATAATCACTTTATAGCTATGTTTATAAGCAAATAGAATAGTTTCACATTTAACAAATTTCAGTGCCAAACAATTCTAAGTGACATTTTATAAAAGGTTTACCAATAACAACATATTTTATATAAAAGTTATTGAAAAGTAAGGCCTGATTATTATATAGTATACCTTTGTACACAGTTGTTACTAATAGTATGGATATATACTGGTCATTGATTTAAACAAGAAAATCGGTAGAACTGATGGATGCTATCCGAAATGTATCCTCAACTTATCAGATGGCCTTGTATCACCCAGCAGTTTTCAATTTGCAGTTCCACAAGTAGTTTTGCAGTTATGCTCCGGACAAGAATTCAAAGTATAAAATTACAAAGGGCAGTTACTCTAATTTGAATGAAGACAGAGTTATGGTTCTTGTACCCTGCAATTCCTCTTATTGCCCTCTATCATTGTGTGAAGTTTCATTGCAGTCCCATTCGTAGTTTTGAAGTTATGCTCCGGACAAAGATTCCAAGTATAAAATTACAAAGGACAATAACTCTAATTTGAATAATGACAGAGAACAGTTCTTGCACTCTGCACTTCCTCTCACTGCCCTCTCTATCGTTGTGTGAAGTTTCATTGCAGTCCCATAAGTAATTTTGAATTTAAGCTCTGGGCAAACATTCTAAGTATAAAAGTACAAGAGGCAATAACTCTTAAGTTGAATGATGACAGAGTTAGGGTTCTTGCGCTCTGCACTTCCTCTCATTGCCCTCTATCATTGTATGAAGTTTCATTGCAGTCCCATCAGTTGGGACAGACACACGGACGGAAGGACAAAGCGGCAACTATATGTTCGCCCTTCGGGGAGCAGAAAAACTTCTCCTGTAAAATTTACAAAATGATACATAAACAAAGTCGGCGAGGTTTTACCTTTGAAATTTATTAGCCAAAACGAAACAAATAATATGTGCCACTTTTATCAAAAGCAAAAGCAAAGACAAAAGCAAACAGATAAAACTCACATCAAGTCAATAGTAATACACCAAAATACTCGAAAATGGGTGTGAATGTTTTTTGACTGCACTTCCATATTCAATTGTTGAAAATCCAAAGTACATGTGAAAATCAATAGGATCAAATATCATGATACCGAATCGTATCGGACATATAGTATCATGATACATTTTTCTAGTTACCCAGCTATATTACATATTTGACTGTGATTTGTATAGGAAAAACTAGGAATAGAGAAGCTATATCTACTTGTTTGCTCTACTGGGAAATATCCCAGTACGGAACATTGCTCGGCCTTTTCCGTCAGTGGAGGGAATGCCAAATGACTTTCCGATTGTTTTACGGACGTCGTCGTCAGATTCCGCCACCAGGAAATAACGATTACGGAAATTAACGAAGAGTTCCGGTTCCACTTGTTTTGTTTGTATGACGTAACGTCGTCTTGGCGTTCTCGTGCCAACTGGTGGAAAAAGGTGTGAATCATTAGAAATATTAATAAATATCATTTTAAATTATGTAATATATAGTTTAATAACCGGTGTTTTTGAGATACTGAAAATATCTCCCTCGGTAGAGAAATGGCCCCTATATAAGAACTCGTGCTCCGCACTCATTCTTATATCGGGGCCATTTCTCTACCTCAGGAGATATTTCCCGTATCTCAAAAACACTGGTTATTAAACTCTATCTATTGCATACATAATAATAAATTATTGTAAATTTAAGATGTTGTACAGAATATGAGGTTGACTTTGCTTTTCCTAAAATGATAACTGTATTGTCAACATATTGTATTGCACTGTATTTTGTCCTCGTTGAGCTTTTAAGCTCTTTGGATCATTTGAATAAAAAATATAAAAGTTACATCAAGTTTGTAATAAGCAAGAGTTTTGAAGCTCTACTGATAGGTTTTAATAGTTAGATCAGCATTCCTGTGAAGTTTCATGAAAATCTGTCAAGTAGTTTCAGAGTAGTTGTTACAAGTTTTTATATATAACTCTAGGTAAACAAAGATGGCCACTGCAATCAAGTTTAAGTCGAATCAAAATAATTTTCAACAAGGACCAACATCATGTCATGCTGATCATTTTAGAAAAGTTTTTTAAGCTCTTTGGAACATCGAAAAAAAGTAACATCATGTTTGTAATAAACAAGAGGTCAATGACCTTGAAGTTCTACTTATAGGTTTTGATATGTAGATCAGCATGCCTGTGAAGTTTCATGAAAACCTGTCAAGTAGTTTCAGAGTAGTAGTCGTTACAAGTTGTTTACTATATAACTCTAATGTAAACAAAGATGGCTGCTGGCAGCCATGTTTAATGTCAAATCAAAATAATCTGCAACAAGGACCAACATCATGTCATGCTGATCATTTTAGAAAAAGTTCCATATCAATATCACTTCTAGTTTTCAAGAAGTAGTTGCTACAAACTTGTTTTTTAAAAACCTATTTGTAGCCATGGTGGCCATCTTGAATTTCCGTCCGACCTGAAATTTTGCTAGGATCAACTAGACATCAAGAGCAACATTTCTGTTAAGTTTCATGAAAATCCTTCAAGTATTCTCAGAGGAGTAGTGGCCACAAGTTTTCCTATATAACTCTATGTAAACAAAGATGGCCACTGGTGTCCATGTTTGTGTCCAAATCAAAAGGATGTCCAATTCAAAATGAACTTTGGTTAGGACCAACTACATGTCATGGCGTCGTTTTGGTAAAGGTTCCAAATCAATATGAGGAGTAGTCTCCACAAAGCCGCATTTTTAAAATCTATTTTTAGCAGTGAATTTCTGAATTTCTTGAATTTCCTACCAACCTGAATTTTTGCTAGGATAACTACACATCAACAGCAACATTCCTGTCAAGTTCCATGAAATTCCATAAGATAGTTTTTCCTATATAACTCTATGT
This sequence comes from Cyrtodaria siliqua, assembly GCA_037043455.1. Lineage (NCBI taxonomy): Eukaryota > Metazoa > Mollusca > Bivalvia > Adapedonta > Hiatellidae > Cyrtodaria > Cyrtodaria siliqua. The sequence continues at coordinate 18,144 of JAWPHD010013418.1, read as the reverse complement.
AAACAAAGATGGCCACTGGTGGCCATGTTTGACATCCAAATCAAAATGAACTTTGGTTAGGATCAACTGCATGTTGTGCCAGTCATTTTGGTAAAGGTTTCAAATCAATATCACCTACGGTTTTTGAGAAGTAGTCGCCACAAAATCTCATTTTTAAAAACTGTTTTAGCCGTGGCGGCCATCTTGAATTTTTTCTAGGCCTCAAGAGCAACATTCCTGTGAAGTTTCATGAAAATCTGTCAAGTAGTTTCAGAGGAGTAGTTGCCACAAGTTTTTCCTATATAACTCTATGTAAACAAAGATGGCCATTGGCGGCCATGTTTGACATCGAATCAAAATAAATCTTGGTTAGGACCAAGTATATGTCGCATCAGTCATTTTGGTAAAGGTTCCAATTCAATATCACTTACAGTTTTTGAGAAGTAGTCGCCACAGTCGCATTTTTTAAAATCTATTTTTAGCAGTGGCGGCCATTTTGAATTTCCTACCGACCTAAAAGTTTGCTAGGATCAACTAGACGTCAAGAGCAACATTCCTGTCAAGTTCCATGAAATTCCATCACGTAGTTTCAGAGAAGTAGTCGCCACAAGTTTTTCCTATATAATTATATGTAAACAAAGATGGCCACTGGCGACCATGTTTGATATCCAATCAAAATGAACTTTGGTTAGGATCAACTACATATCATGCCACTAATTATTTTCCCCATAGACACCAATGTTAAAGTGTCACATATTAATGATTTGCTGCAAATTCAACTCAAGTATGGATAATGCAGCAGTGTAATGTTCATATAGAAAATTAATTTTCCACTTTAAAAATCACCAGAAAAGGTGGGGTCACAAGACATCTTAGAAAGTTCTTGTTTGTTTACTAAACAGGTCAAGGGTACAGCTGTTTTTATTAATCGACTGTTTTCATTGCTCACAAAGTGTAAGCATCGAGTCGAAATTTCGAAAATGTTCATCAATGATCCAGTAAAACTTATTAATACGCTTCTTATACATACAACCACAAAATGGAATAGGAATGGGTAGTTTTCCCCTACTTATAATGCCCATTTTCATCGAAAAAGGAGGGATTACTTTCTATTATAGGAACTACATTCGACTACACCTCGGAGGCTTACATGTAATTAGTGGTGGTAAACCTTAAACACGATTTGTGACCGTTAAACGACTGATATACTGTCGCAAAAGTCAACAACTGAACGTGTTAACCTGTTTCTAACGCACCAGTGTTTTTGACAATTTTTCTCACAAACGCTTTCAAATAAAACAATTACGTCACGTTTTTGACGATTTAACATCACATAACTGGATTTGTGATCGATTATGCATTATTTAATAGTCGCAAATTTTTTAACGTTAACAAATCGGATTGCAGGATTTTTGCCAAGTGCGTTAGAAGACCTGATAAGTACACACATGTTGCTACTCTCGCCTGTCAATAATGATGCGTGCTTCTTTTTAAAGTAAACAGAATTAGTGCCAGCTGTGTAGATTGCATTCATTGCTAGTTACTGTCAGCTGTGTAAGCTGTGTAGATTGCAGTCATTGCCAGTTACTGTAGATTGCAGTCATTGCTAGTTACTGCCAGCTGTGTAGATTGCAGTCATTGCTAGTTACTGCCAGCTGTGTAGATTGCAGTCATTGCTAGTCACTGCCAGCTGTGTAGATTGCAGTCATTGCTAGTTACTGCCAGCTGTGTAGACTGCAGTCATTGCTAGTTACTGCCAGCTGTGTAGATTACATGCCAGCTGTGTAGATTGCAGTCATTGTTAGTTACTGCCAGCTGTGTAGATTGCAATCATTGCTAGTTACTGCCAGCTGTGTAGATTGCAGTCATTGCTAGTTTTGCTCAACTGAGACAATTTAGACAAATTTGTATAAAGATCAACTCCATATGGAAAAGACAACCATCTCAAGAATTGCTGAAGCGGAACAAATTTCGAGATTAGTTTTCATAAATAAATGCAATTCTAAAGACTTTCAACATTAGTCTTAAAAATGGCTCCATCCTGTACAGGAATGGCAAGGCTTACATTATAGCATAATCATCCAGAATAATATGTCTATGCTACAATGTAATTATATAGCTTTCATAGATAACATCCATGCCCACATAAATCAATCATCGATCATATCTTCTTCATCATCGTCATCATCATCCTCCGATGTGACATCCTCATCATCAGCTTGTGACAAGCATTTTGGACATGTACATGTGAACAGATAGTTCTCTCTGAAATGGACAAACATTTTGACATGTACACGTGAACAGATAGTTCTCTCTGAAATGGACAAATATTTTGGACATGTACATGTGAACAGATAGTTCTCTCTGAAATGGACAAACATTTTGACATGTACATGTGAACAGATAGTTCTCTCTGAAATGGACAAATATTTTGGACATGTATATGTGAACAGATAATTCTCTCTGAAATGGACAAACATTTTGGACATGTACACATGAACAGATAGTTCTCTCTGAAATGGACAAACATTTTGGACATGTACACATGAACAGATAATTCTCTCTGAAATGGACAAACATTTAGGACATGTATATGTGAACAGATAGTTCTCTCTGAAATGGACAAACATTTTGGACATGTATATGTTAACAGATAGTTCTCTCTGAAATGGGCAAACATTTTGGACATGTACACATGAATAGATAATTCTCTCTGAAATGGACAAACATTTTGGACATATACACATGAACAGATAATGCTCTCTGAAATGGAAAAACATTTTGGACAGGTACATGTGAACAGCTAGTTCGCTCTGAAATGGACAAACATTTTGGACATATAAATGGACAAGCATTTTGAACCGGTACAAATGAACAGATAGTTTGCTATGAAATGACAAATATTCAAGTATGAAAAACAAGAACAATATCATGGTTTTAAGGACACATCTGCCACATAATATTATTGTTATACCTTACGGCTGTTGAACATTTCCTACAGTTTTCAAAAATTAGATTATTTTTTTTCAAAATCTAGTACATAGTAAAAACTACCTATTCTATACATGTTTCACCTTTCAAAATACTAGGTTGTGGACTTGGTTTTTGAGATATTTTAAGGTAAGTGTATGACCCATTTTCCAATTTTGTCAATTTGCCTTAAAATTCGGTAACTAGTGCATTAAAAAAACCAAGACATTTAAATACTAAATCAAATCAAATTACATTAATTTTATTCAAGCTCAATTAATATCATCCTAGCCTATGTATGTTTAAAGAACAAGAGGTCAATGACCTTGAAGCTCATCCTAGCCTATGTATGTTTAAAGAACAAGAGGTCAATGACCTTGAAGCTCATCCTAGCCTATGTATGTTTAAAGAACAAGAGGTCAATGACCTTGAAGCTTGGCACGTTCTGATAGCTAGATCAACATTCCTGTGAAGTTTCATGTACATTTGATAAGTAGTTTCAGAGTAGTCGTTACAAGCTTTTATATATAACTCTATGTAAACAAATATGGCCACTCAGGCAACCATGTTTAATGTTGAATCAAAATAATTTTCAACACCAACAACATGTCATGCTGATCATTTTAGAAAAGTCCCATATCAATATCACTTATAGTTTTCAAGAAGTAGTTGCTAAAAACTTGTTTTTTAACAAGAGGTCAATGACCTTGAAGCTCTACTGATTGATTTTGATTTCAGGAAGTAGTCGCTACAGACTTGTTTTTTGAAAATCTATTTTTAACCGTGGCGGCCATCTTGAATTTCCGGCCGACCTGAAATTTTGCTAAGATCAATAAGACATTAAGAGCAACATTCCTGTGAAGTTTCATGAAAATCCGTCAGGTAGTTTCAAAGAAGTAGTCGCTACAAGTTTTCATTATATAACTCTATGTAAACAAAGCAGCCATGTTTAAGGTCAAATCAAAACGATTTTCGACAAGGACCAACATCATGTCATACTGATCATTTTAGAAAAAGTCCCATATCAATATCTCTTATTGTTTTGAAGAAGTAGTCGCTACAAACTTATTTATTTTAAATCTATTTTTAGCTGTGGTGGCCATCTTGAATTTCCGGCCGACCTGAAATTTTTCTAGGATCAACTAGACATCAACATTCCTGTGAAGTTTCATGAACATCCGTCAAGTAGTTTCAGAGGAGTAGTCGCTACAAGTTTTTACTATATAACTCTATGTAACCAAAGATGGCCACTGGCAGCCAGGTTAACGTCGAATCAAAATAATTTTCCACAAGGATCTACATCATGTCATGCTGATCATTTTAGAAAACGTCCCATATCAATATCACTTATAGTTTTCAAGAAGTAGTCGCTACAAACTTATTTGTTAAAAATCTATTTTTAGCTGTGACGGCCATCTTGAATTTCCGGCCGACCTGAAATTTTGATAGGATCAATTAGACATCAAGAGCAACATTCCTGTAAAATTTCATGACAATCCGCCAAGTAGTTTCAGAGAAGTGGTCGCTACAAGTTTTTACTATATAACTCTATGTAAACAAAGATGGCCGCTGGCAGCCATGTTTAACGTTGAATCAAAACGATTTTTGACTAGGATCAACATCATGTAATGCTGATCATTTTAGAAAAAGTCCCATATCAATATCACTTATAGTTTTCAAGAAGAAGTCGCTACAAACTTATTTTTTAAATATCTATTTTTAGCTGTGACGGCCATCTTGAATTTCCGGCCGACCTGAAATTTTTCTAGGATCAATTAGACATCAAGAGCAACATTCCTGTAAAGTTTCATGACAATCCGCCAAGTAGTTTCAGAGAAGAAGTCGCTACAAGTTTTTACTATATAACTCTATGTAAACAAAGATGGCCACTGGCAGCCATGTTTAACGTTGAATCAAAACGATTTTTGACTAGGATCAACATCATGTCATGCTGATCATTTAAGAAAAAGTCCCAGATCAATATCACTTATAGTTTTCAAGAAGAAGTCGCTACAAACTTGTATTTTAAAACTCTATTTTTAGCTTTGGCGGCCATCTTGGATTTCACATCAACATGAATTTTTGCTAGGATCAACTAGACTTTATGGGCAACATTTCTGCAAAGTTTCATGAATATCCATCCAGTAGTTTCAGCTGTGAAGTCGCTACAAATAAAAGTTTACGGACAGACAGACGGACAGACGGACGACGGACGCCGGACCACGGCATAAGCTCTGCTGATCTCTGATCAGTAGAGCTAAAAATCTATTTTTAGCTTTGGTGGCCATCTTGGATTTCACATAAACATGAATTTTTGCTAGGATTAACTAGACTTTATGGGCAACATTTCTGTAAAGTTTCATGAAAATCCGTCTAGTGTTTTCAGAGGAGTAGTCGCTACAAAAAAAAGTTTACGGACAGACGGACATTTGATCAGTAGAGCTAAAAATGCATACTTGAAATCTACATACTTGGCCCCTACATGTTTGGCTACATGGCTTCTACATACATGTCTATTTGTCTACTTTGCCTCTATATAAATGAACCCACATACATGGAATCTATATAATTGGCTCCTACATATTTGGCTATCTGATTACTACATAAGTGGTCCCTATAAATCTGGCCCCTACATACTCATCCCCTACATATTTGTCTACTTGGCCCCTATATATTTGTCTAATTTGCCCCTACATAAATGACCCCTACATACATGGAATCTATATACTTGGCCCCTTCATATTTGTCTACCTGATCCCTACGTACTTGGCCCCTACATATTTGGCTACTTAGCTCCTACATATTCATCCCCTACATATTTATCTACTTCGCCCTACATAGCCGGCTACTTGGCCCCTACATATTTGGCTCTTTGGCCAACATACCCATCCCCTGCATATTTGTCCATTTGGCCCCTACATACTCATCCCCTACATACTTGGCCCTTACATACTTGGTCCCTATATATTTGGCTAAATGACCCCAACATACTTCTCCCCTATATATTTGGCTACTTGCTCCCTACATACAGGACCCCTACATACATGGAATCTGCATATTTGTCTCCTACAAATTTGGCTACCTGATCCTTACATATATGTCCCCTACATACTCATCCCCCTACATATTTAGCTACTTGGCCTCTACATACTCAGGACCTACATATTTGTCTACCTGGTCCTTAAATACTTATCCCCTACATACTTGGTCCCTACATACTTGGCCCCTACATATTTGGCTACTTGGCCCCTACATACTTGGCCTCTACATACTTGCCCCCTACATATTTGGCTACTTGGCCCCTACATACTTGGCCCTATATACTCGGCCCTATATACTCGTCCCCTACTTACCGGAGTAGTTTCTGTCTGCTGTGTCTACTTCTTCCTTTATCACAGTCATCTAGATAGTTGATACAGATCTCCTGCAATATGAAATGTCAATACCATTACACACAAAGTCTCAATAAAAAGTCCTCTAGATAGTTGATACAGAACTCCTGCAATATGAAATTTCAATACCATTACACACAAAGTCTCAATAAAAAGTCATCTAGATAGTTGATACAGATCTCCTGCAATATGAAATGTCAATACCATTACACACATAGTCTCAATAAAAAGTCATCTAGATAGTTGATACAGAATTCCTGCAATATGAAATGTCAATACCATTACACACAAAGTCTCAATAAAAAGTCATCTAGATAGTTGATACAGATCTCCTGCAATATGAAATGTCAATACCATTACACTCAAAGTCTCAATAAAAAGTCCTCTAGATAGTTGATACAGAACTCCTGCAATATGAAATGTCAATACCATTACACTCAAAGTCTCAATAAAAAGCTCATATTATATGCAGCAAAAAATATGATCTTTGAGGCACAATTGCATTAAAATACCATCTACATACATACAGTAGGTTAACTAGGTACAAGCTTACATACAGTAGGTTAACCATTTCCAAGCCTACGTACAGTAGGTTAACCAGATACAAGCATACATACAGTCGGTTAACCAGATACAAGCTTACATACAGTAGGTTAACCTGATACAAGCTTACATACAGTAGGTTAATCAGATACAAACTTTAAATACATACAGTAGGTTAACCAGATACAAGCTTACATACAAAAGGTCAACCACATTCAAGCTTACATACAAAAGGTCAACCACATACAAGCTTACATACAAAAGGTCAACCAGATACAAGCTTAAATATAGAAGGTTAACCAGATGAATGTTTACATACAAAAGGTCAACAACATACAAGCTTACATACAAAAGGTCAACCACATTCAAGCTTACATACAAAAGGTCAACCACATACAAGCTTACATACAAAAGGTCAACCAGATACAAGCTTAAATATAGAAGGTTAACCAGATGAATGTTTACATACAAAAGGTCAACAACATACAAGGTTACATACAGTAGGTTAACCAGATACAAGCTTAAATATAGAAGGTTAACCAGATACAAGCTTACATATAGAAGGTCAACCACAAACAAGCTTACATACAGTAGGTTAACCAGATACAAGCTTACATATAGTAGGTCAACCACAAACAAGCTTACATACAGTAGGTTAACCAGGTATAAGCTTTCATATAAAAGGTCACCACATACAAGCTTATACACAAAAGGTCAGCCAGATACAAGCTTAAATTTAAAAGGTCAACCAGATACAAGCTTAAATATTTGTTTGTTTGTTTGTTTGTTCGTATGGTGTTTTACGTCATTTTCAACACATGCAAGTTTATATATGACGGTCGATTTTTTGTGTTGGAGGCAGACCACCCACTTTTCCTGGGTAGAACCAGTACTGTACACCTCCCGCCATCCCTAAGAATTCAAGCTTAATTATAAAAGCTTAAATATAAAAGGTCAACCAGATACAAGCTTAAATATAAAAGGTTAACCAGATACAAGCTTACATATAAAATGTTAACCAGATACAAGTTTAAATATAAAAGCTTAACCAGATACAAGCTTACATATAAAATGCTAACCAGATACAAGTTTAAATATAAAAGCTTAACCAGATACAAGCTTACATATAAAAGGTTAGCCTTTAAATTTTGACATAAATGGGTTCCGACATAAAGACGGTACAGACATAACTGGGCACATACATAATTGGGTACAGACATATAATGAGTACAGACATAACTGGGTACAGACATAACTGGTTACAGACATATAATGAGTACAGACATAACTGGGTACAGACATATAATGAGTACAGACATAACTGGGTACAGACATATAATGAGTACAGACATAACTGGGTACAGACATATAATGAGTACAGACATAACTGGGTACAGACATAACTGGGTACAGACATATAATGAGTACAGACATAACTGAGTACAGACATAACTGGGTACAGACATATAATGAGTACAGACATAACTGGGTACAGACATATAATGAGTACAGACATAACTGGGTACAGACATATAATGAGTACAGACATAACTGGGTACAGACATAACTGGGTACAGACATAACTGGGTACAGACATATACTGAGTACAGACATATAATGAGTACAGACATAACTGGGTACAGACATAACTGGGTACAGACATATAATGAGTACAGACATAACTGGGTACAGACATATAATGAGTACAGACATAACTGGGTACAGACATAACTGGGTACAGACATATAATGAGTACAGACATAACTGGGTACAGACATATAATGAGTACAGACATAACTGGGTACAGACATATAATGAGTACAGACATAACTGGGTACATGACATATAATGAGTACAGACATAACTGGGTACAGACATATAATGAGTACAGACATAACTGGGTACAGACATAACTGGGTACAGACATATAATGAGTACAGACATATAATGAGTACAGACATAACTGGGTACAGACATAACTGGGTACAGACATATAATGAGTACAGACATAACTGGGTAGACATATAATGAGTACAGACATAACTGGGTACAGACATAACTGGGTACATACATATAATGAGTACAGACATAACTGGGTACAGACATATAATGAGTACAGACATAACTGGGTACAGACATATAATGAGTACAGACATAACTGGGTACAGACATATAATGAGTACAGACATAACTGGGTACAGACATATAATGAGGGTACAGACATATAATGAGTACAGACATAACTGGGTACAGACATATAATGAGTACAGACATAACTGGGTACAGACATATAATGAGTACAGACATAAAGGGGTACAGACATATAATGAGTACAGACATAACTGGGTACAGACATAACTGGGTACAGACATAACTGGGTACAGACATAACTGGGCACATACATAACTGGGTACAGACATATAATGAGTACAGACATAACTGGGTACAGACATAACTGGGTACAGACATATAATGAGTACAGACATATAATGAGTACAGACATAACTGGGTACAGACATAACTGGGTACAGACATATAATGAGTACAGACATAACTGGGTACAGACATATAATGAGTACAGACATAACTGGGTACAGACATAACTGGGTACAGACATATAATGAGTACAGACATAACTGGGTACAGACATATAATGAGTACAGACATAACTGGGTACAGACATATAATAAGTACAGACATAACTGGGTACAGACATATAATGAGTACAGATATAACTGGGTACAGACATAACTGGGTACAGACATATAATGAGTACAGACATAACTGGGTACAGACATATAATGAGTACAGACATAACTGAGTACAGACATAACTGGGTACAGACATAACTGGGTACAGACATATAATGAGTACAGACATAACTGGGTACAGACATATAATGAGTACAGACATAACTGGGTACAGACATATAATGAGTACAGACATAACTGGGTACAGACATAACTGGGTACAGACATAACTGGGTACAGACATATAATGAGTACAGACATATAATGAGTACAGACATATAATGAGTACAGACATAACTGGGTACAGACATAACTGGGTACAGACATATAATGAGTACAGACATAACTGGGTACAGACATATAATGAGTACAGACATAACTGGGTACAGACATAACTGGGTACAGACATATAATGAGTACAGACATAACTGGGTACAGACATATAATGAGTACAGACATAACTGGGTACAGACATATAATGAGTACAGACATAACTGGGTACAGACATATAATGAGTACAGACATAACTGGGTACAGACATAACTGGGTACAGACATATAATGAGTACAGACATATAATGAGTACAGACATATAATGAGTACAGACATAACTGGGTACAGACATAACTGGGTACAGACATATAATGAGTACAGACATAACTGGGTACAGACATATAATGAGTACAGACATAACTGGGTACAGACATAACTGGGTACAGACATATAATGAGTACAGACATATAATGAGTACAGACATAACTGGGTACAGACATAACTGGGTACAGACATATAATGAGTACAGACATAACTGGGTACAGACATATAATGAGTACAGACATAACTGGGTACAGACATATAATGAGTACAGACATAACTGGGTACAGACATATAATGAGTACAGACATAACTGGGTACAGACATATAATGAGTACAGACATAACTGGGTATAGACATATAATGAGTACAGACATAAAGGGGTACAGACATATAATGAGTACAGACATAACTGGGTACAGACATAAATGAGTATAAACATAAATTGGTACAGACATACATGGTTAGGTAGACATACATGAATGGGTACAGACATAAAATAGGTCAAGACATAAATGAGTACAGACATAAATGGGGAGGTATACATAATAGGTACAGATGAAAATGGGTATACAAACCGCTATAATTATGGATATATTGTGGACCAGAATAAGAAAACAATCAACCTGTTCAGGGGAGATGCTGTGTAGGGCCACGAGTGTCAGCGTGTGGTCGTGTTTCACAAACGTTATCTCAGCATTGGGAGAACAGCTGTGATTGCCTACAACAGAAATTTTAATTAAAACCTTATTAGCATGGTGGCAAAATCTACTCAATGTACACACACTGTGGGATTCCCTTACCATGGTGTCAGTGGCAGAATCAACTGAATGTTCACACACTGTGGGATTCAATGACCATGGGGTCAGTGGCAAAATCAACTGAATGTTCACACACTGTGGGATTCAATGACCATGGGGTCAGTGGCAAAATCAACTGAATGTTCACACACTGTGGGATTCAATGACCATGATGTCAGTGGCAGAATCAACTGAATGTTCACACACTGTGGGATTCAATGACCATGATGTCAGTGGCAGAATCAACTGAATGTTCACACACTGTGGGATTCAATGACCATGATGTCAGTGGCAAAATCAACTGAATGTTCACACACTGTGGGATTCAATGACCATGATGTCAGTGGCAGAATCAACTGAATGTTCACACACTGTGGGATTCAATGACCATGATGTCAGTGGCAGAATCAACTGAATGTACACACACTGTGGGATTCAATGACCATGATGTCAGTGGCAGAATCAACTGAATGTTCACACACTGTGGGATTCAATGACCATGGGGTCAGTGTCAAAATCAACTCAATGTACACACACTGTGCGATTCAGTGGCAAAAGCGACTCAATATACACACACTGTGGGATTCCCTGACCATGGGGTAGTTGTATAATCTATGCACACACATTGCGGGTTCCCTGACCATGGGGTAAGTGGTACATGTAATGTACACACACTGTGGGATTCTCTGACCAGTGGCAAAATCAACTCCATGTACACACACTATGTGATTCTCTGACCATGGGGTATAGTATTCTATGTATCCACATATAGTCTTCTATGTATCCACACCATGGGATCAGTAATAGATGTAATGTATACACGCTGGGGTTCCCTGACCAGGGATCAGTGGTAGATGTTATGTACACACACTGGAATTCCCTGGCCATGGGATTAATGGTAGCTATAATGTACACAAAAGTAGGATTTCCTGACCTAGGGATCAGTGGAAGATGTAATGTACACACACTGTGGGATTTGCTGACCATGGGATCAGTGGTAGATGTAATGTACACACACTGTGGGATTTCCTGACCATCATATCAGTGGTAGATGTAATGTACACACACTGGGATTCCCTGACCATGGGATAAATGGTAGATGTCATGTACACACATACACTATGGTATTCCCTGATCAGTGGCAGATGTAATGTACACACACTGTGGGATTTCCTGACCATGTGATCAGTCGTAGAGGCAATGTACACAACTAGGATTCTCTGACCATGGGGTCAGTGGTAGATTTAATGTACACACACTGTGAGATTCCCTGACCTTGGGATCAGTGGTAAATGTAACGTACACACACAGTGGGATTCTCTGACCATGGGATCAGTGGTAGATGTAAGGTACTACACACACTGTGAGATTTCCTGACCATGGGATCAGTGGTAGTTGTAATGTACACACACTGTGGGATTCCCTGACAATGGGATCAGTGGTCGATGTAATGTACACACACTGGGATTCTCTGACCATGGGATCAGTGGTAGATGTCATGTACTACACACACTGTGAGATTTTCTGACCATGGGATCAGTGGTAGTTGTAATGTACACATACTGTGGGATTCCCTGACCATGGGATCAGTGGTAGATGTAATATACACACACTGTGGGATTCCCTGACCATGGGATCAGTGGTAGATGTAATGTACACACACTGTGGGATTCCCTGACCATGGGATCAGTGGTAGATGTAATGTACACAAACTGTGGGATTCTCTGACATGGGATCAGTGGTAGATGTCATGTACTACACACACTGTGAGATTTTCTGACCATGGGATCAGTGGTAGTTGTAATGTACACATACTGTGGGATTCCCTGACCATGGGATCAGTGGTAGATGTAATGTACACACACTTTGGGATTCTCTGACCATGGGATCAGTGGTAGATGTAATGTATACACACTGTGGGATTCTGACCATGGGATCAGTGGCAGTTGTAATGTACACACACAGTGGGATTCTCTGACCATGGGATCAGTGGTAGATGTAATACACACACCGTGGGATACCCAGACCATGCGATCAGTGATAGTTGTAATGTACACAAACTGTGGGATTCCCTGACCATGGGATCAGTGGTAGGTGTAATGTATACACACTGACTGTGAGATTCTCTGACCATGGGATCAGTGGTATTTAATGTACACACACTGTGTGATTCTCTGACCATGGGATCAGTTGTAGATGTAATGTACACACACTTTGGGATTCTCTGACCATGGGATCAGTGGTAGATGTAAAGTACACACAATGTGGGATTCGCTGACCATGGAGTCTGTGGTAGATATAATGTACACACACTGTGGGATTCCCTGACCATGGAGTCTGTGGTAGATGTAATGTACACACACTGTGGGATTTCCTGACCATGGGATCAGTGGTAGTTGTAATGTACACACACTGTGGGATTCCCTGACCATGGAGTCTGTGGTAGATGTAATGTACACACACTGTGGGATTCTCTGACCATGGGATCAGTGGTAGTTGTGATGTACATACACTGTGGGATTCTCTGACCATGGGATCAGTGGTAGTTGTAATGTACACACACTGTGGGATTCTCTGACCATGGGATCAGTGGTAGATATAATGTACACACACTGTGGGATTCCCTGACCATGGGGTCTGAGGTAGATATAATGTACACACACTGTGGGATTCCCTGACCATGGGATCAGTGGTAGATATAATGTACACACAATGTGGGATTCCCTGACCATGGAGTCTGTGGTAGATGTAATGTACACACACTGTGGGATTTCCTGACCATGGGATCAGTGGTAGTTGTAATGTACACACACTGTGGGATTCTCTGACCATGGGATCAGTGGTAGTTGTAATGTACATACACTGTGGGATTCTCTGACCATGGGATCAGTGGTAGTTGTAATGTACACACACTGTGGGATTCTCTGACCATGGGATCAGTGGTAGATATAATGTACACACACTGTGGGATTCCCTGACCATGGGGTCTGAGGTAGATATAATGTACACACACTGTGGGATTCCCTGACCATGGGATCAGTGGTAGATATAATGTACACACACTGTGGGATTCCCTGACCATGGGATCAGTGGTAGATATAATGTACACACACTGTGGGATTCTCTGACCATGGGATCAGTGGTAGATATAATGTACACACACTGTGGGATTCCCTGACCATGGGGTCTGAGGTAGATATAATGTACACACACTGTGGGATTCCCTGACCATGGGATCAGTGGTAGATATAATGGACACACAATGTGGGATTCCCTGACCATGGGATCAGTGGTAGATATAATGGACACACAATGTGGGATTCCCTGACCATGGGATCAGTGGTAGATATAATGGACACACAATGTGGGATTCCCTGACCATGGGATCAGTGGTAGATATAATGTACACACACTGTGGGATTCCCTGACCATGGGATCAGTGGTAGATATAATGTACACACACTGTGGGATTCTCTGACCATGGGATCAGTGGTAGATATAATGTACACACACTGTGGGATTCCCTGACCATGGGGTCTGAGGTAGATATAATGTACACACACTGTGGGATTCCCTGACCATGGGATCAGTGGTAGATATAATGGACACACAATGTGGGATTCCCTGACCATGGGATCAGTGGTAGATATAATGGACACACAATGTGGGATTCCCTGACCATGGGATCAGTGGTAGATATAATGGACACACAATGTGGGATTCCCTGACCATGGGATCAGTGGTAGATATAATGGACACACAATGTGGGATTCCCTGACCATGGGATCAGTGGTAGATATAATGTACACACAATGTGGGATTCCCTGACCATGGGATCAGTGGTAGATATAATGTACACACAATGTGGGATTCCCTGACCATGGGATCAGTGGTAGATATAATGTACACACAATGTGGGATTCCCTGACCATGGGATCAGTGGTAGATATAATGTACACACAATGTGGGATTCCCTGACCATGGGATCAGTGGTAGATATAATGTACACACAATGTGGGATTCCCTGACCATGGGATCAGTGGTAGATATAATGTACACACAATGTGGGATTCCCTGACCAAGGGATCAGTGGTAGATATAATGTACACACACTGTGGGATTCTCTGACCATGGGATCAGTGGTAGATATAATGTACACACAGTGTGGGATTCCCTGACCATGGGATCAGTGGTAGATATAATGTACACACAATGTGGGATTCTCTGACCATGGGATCAGTGGTAGATATAATGTACACACAATGTGGGATTCTCTGACCATGGGATCAGTGGTAGATATAATGTACACACAATGTGGGATTCCCTGACCATGGGGCCTGAGGTAGATATAATGTACACACAATGTGGGATTCCCTGACCATGGGGTCTGTGGTAGATATAATGTACACACAATGTGGGATTCCCTGACCATGGGGTCTGAGGTAGATATCATGTACACACAATGTGGGATTCCCTGACCATGGGGTCTGTGGTAGATATAATGTACACACAATGTGGGATTCCCTGACCATGGGATCAGTGGTAGATATAATGTACACACACTGTGGGATTCCCTGACCATGGGGGTAGTGGTAGTTGTAATGTACACACAATGTGGGATTCTCTGACCATGGGGGTAGTGGTAGTTGTAATGTACACACACTGTGGGATTCCCTGACCATGGGGGTAGTGGTAGTTGTAATGTACACACACTGTGGGATTCCCTGACCATGGGGGTAGTGGTAGTTGTAATGTACACACAATGTGGGATTCCCTGACCACGGGATCAGTGGCAGATGTAATGGACACACACTGTGGGATTCCCTGACCATGGGATCAGTGGTAGATATAATGGACACACAATGTGGGATTCTCTGACCATGGGATCAGTGGTAGATGTAATGTACACACACTGTGGGATTCTCTGACCATGGGATCAGTGGTAGATATAATGTACACACAATGTGGGATTCCCTGACCATGGGATCAGTGGTAGATATAATGTACACACAATGTGGGATTCTCTGACCATGGGATCAGTGGTAGATGTAATGTACACACACTGTGGGATTCTCTGACCATGGGATCAGTGGTAGATATAATGTACACACAATGTGGGATTCCCTGACCATGGGATCAGTGGTAGATATAATGTACACACAATGTGGGATTCCCTGACCATGGGGGTAGTGGTAGTTGTAATGTACACACACTGTGGGATTCCCTGACCATGGGATCAGTGGTAGATATTATGTACACACACTGTGGGATTCCCTGACCATGGGATCAGTGGTAGATGTAATGTACACACAATGTGGGATTCCCTGACCATGGGGGTAGTGGTAGTTGTAATGTACACACACTGTGGGATTCCCTGACCATGGGATCAGTGGTAGATATTATGTACACACACTGTGGGATTCCCTGACCATGGGATCAGTGGTAGATATTATGTACACACAATGTGGGATTCCCTGACCATGGAGTCTGTGATAGTTGTAATGTACACACAATGTGGGATTCCCTGACCATGGGGGTAGTGGTATAGTGGTCTATGAGAGGGTTGGTGGTCTGAGAGGTGGTCAACTTTAACTGATATCTAAAATCATTGATAACCATCATCATTATTACCACCACTGTATCACAAAATATGTCTTACTTCACTCATTGTCCAAATATGCTAACTGAGCTAATTTGATAACCGTCTCTTTTAAAATAGTATGTGACTAAAATAAACGCAAATTGATATAGTGTTTGTTATATTTGTTATATATACTAATAATCCATACTATAAATTGCAGGGCTCAAACTTTACTAGCAGTTTGCCAGCCATTTTTTCAAAATGCCAGTTAACAATTGAAGCAATGTCAAAATTATGCAAGTGTTTAACAGCCTTCTAGTTTAGAATATTGCTAGAAAGTAAAACTATTTAGGCATAATATAGTTTATAGGCATAAATGACCAGTCAAAATGGTAAGTAAAAGAGCTAATGTTTATTGTTTGCTAGAGTGAGCTATAATTTGCCAGTTCATTTTTTATCAACTGGCAAAAAAACACCAGTTGAAAACAAGAGCTGTCGGAGAACAGCGCAGCTCGACTATTCGATTTTTAGGAAAATAATAAATTTAAAGCTAGTATATACCATCAGAAAAACCGGCTACAACAATGTGGGGTGAGGTTGGGAGCACAATATAACTATGTGTAAGAATTGACAAAACTACACAGAAATATGTAAAAAAAAAAAAAAAAAAAAAAAAATCGAGTTTTGAGTGGGGTGCGGGGTTGGGGTGGGAGAGAGGCGGGGGTGGATGGTGGGGGGAGTGGGGGTGGTGAGGGCAACATATATGTGAAAGAAGCTATGTAATATTTCACCAAAACAACACAAAAATATGAAGAAAGAAAAAAAAAAAAAAAATTGAGTTTGAGTGGGGATGGGGTAGAGGCTTAGGGTGGGGAGGGAAGGGCAACATGTGTAATTGACTAAAACAACAAAGAAAATAATATGTAAAAAAAAAAAAAAAAAAAATCAAGTGGGGCGGGGTGAGAGGCGGGGGTGTTTGGAGGGAGGGGGCAACATATCTGTGTAAGAATTGACAAAAGCAACACAGAAATATGTAAAAAAAAAAGTGGGGGTGGGGTGTGGGGGAGAGCGGGGGAGGGGCGGAAGTGGGTTGGGGCGGTCGGTGGGGATTGGGAGACAGGAAGTTTGCAACATATATGTGTAAGAAATGACTAAAACAACACAGAAATATGTAAAAAAAAAAAAAGTGGGTGTGGGTGTGGGGGAGAGCGGGGGGAGGGGCGGTGGGGGGGGGGGATTGGGAGACGGGAAGTTTGCAACATATATGTGTAAGAAATGACTAAAACAACACAGAAATATGTAAAAAAAAATAAAAAAAAATTAGATTTTCAAGTGGGTGTTGGGGGGAACATAATTATGTGTGTAAGAATTGACTAAAACAATAAAGAAATATGTAAAAAAATAAAAAATAAAAAGTTCCAAGTGTGGGGCGGGATGGGGGTGGGTGATGGAGTGAGAGGGTTGGAGCGGGGGGGAGGGGGGTTGCAACATATATGTGTAAGAATTGACAAAAGCAACACAGAAATATGTAAAAAA
>JAWPHD010013417.1:0-68431 GCA_037043455.1 Cyrtodaria siliqua | reverse complement strand
AAACATTGTTGCACGTATTTTATGAATGTATGTCAGCCAAGAACATATTAATACAGTTGTTTAGTGATTTATTTGAAAAATGCAATATTTCAATAGAATTAAAACCGGAGTCCATTTTTCTTGGCACACCATGCTCAACAGATATTGATTATATTTTGTATCTAGTTGTGCTTATCTATAAGAAGTATGTCTATTCTTGCAAACTGAGAAAATGTCTACTTAACTATACGATATTTTTAGAACAAGTGAAAAGTTACAGAGCTATGGAACTATTCTCAACATATATGTACCCCTTATACAAATCTAATGCAATTAAATCAAGGTGGAATGCATTTCAAAATATGTTGTGATATATGTTTGTGATACATTAGTTCTAATGCTTTTATTTACAACTGGAAGGAAGTTAAATCCATTCCACATATTTAATGAAGTTATAATTAATATAGGAGCAGGTAGACTATAATGCATCTATATATGTATGGTATATAAATGTTTGTACACTTGATATTCAAATAAAATGTTAAAAACAAAAAAATTGTTTTCTAATTGGTTGCTTAAAGTTATAAGATTCTTGAAAATTTGTCGGCGGATTCATGTTACGTAGTTTAATAAAACAGTCGAGTTTCACAGTTAACATCATGACGTTAACGTGTTATCTACTAATTATTGCAAAACCATGCTTTGCAGACTATCAAAACTTACTGGGAATGTGTATTTTATTGACAAACATGTGGTTTAATTGTAGTAGAGGACTTTAAGAAATAATTACATCAAACATAGCTTTAGACGTGATTTCAGATATTCGAGTACACTTGATATATTATTTTAAATAATTTGAATAAGCTTTATACAGAATGCAAACGTATTACTTATTCAGCTTTATCATATTAACTTATTTAAAATATTGTATTTTTTCAGGTTATTTTCAATTCTGACGAGTAAAGGATATGATAATAGGTATACATGAAATATAAAAAGATCGGACAGAGAAAGTAGCATTTCAAGGAGGACAGTCAAACACAAAACACAGAAACAAACACGCAAACAGACAAACAAGAAGGCAAAAGTAATAATAAATGCAAACGACATCACTGTCATCCCATCAAAACAGGACGGTGTAAATAAAGAAATCCACGCCATGATCTAATCTCTAACCAACAAGGCAGCATCAATAGGCAATATAAGTAAAACACAAATATGCTCGTGTAAATATAATACAAAAAAAACAATAGTTTAGAAAGCCACAATGAAGGTACTCAATGACTTGGCAGAAGCCAGAGCAACAAGAGAATAAACCATTAAGAGCACGACAAGAAAGTCGAACCCAAAATGCAGCATTCACCGAACACAGTACATCAGAAACACGAAATCAAACCAAACAGCAATTACAAGGAAATAGAATCAAACTATGTGACACATGAAACATACAAGGCCTACTTTGCCACTGACCGTTCCAAGGCGGTAGCCCTATTGTCAACCCTTTTGTGTTTGTGATGTCGTTTGCATTTTTTATTACTTTTGCCTTTTCGTTTGTCTGTTTGCGTGTTTGTTTTTGTGTTTTGTGGTTGACTGTCGTCCTTGAATGCTGCTTTCCCTGTCCGATATTTTTATCCTTCTTGACAATAGGGGTCAGTTGCAAAAATGTCCACTCGGGGTTTAGACAATTTTCTAAGGTGCAAACCAACTCTTACTCTAGTGCCATCCCAATAAAATAAAGAAATCGGCCAAACAAATTAGGGTCCCAACAAAACAAAAGTTACATTATGTGTTTTTATTGACACAAAAACGCCAGAAAATGCCACATGTCCTCACTAGATAACGGCAAGCTGTGTTAATAAAGTTTTTACTTATATTACCTATTAATGCTGCATTGTTGGCTAGAGAATAGTTTATGGCGAGGATTTCTTTATTTACACTGTCCCGCTTTATAGGTATGACAGCAGGGTAAGTGTGAGGTTTGGTGCACCCTAGAACCTGGTTTAAACCCCCAGCGGCCTTTTTTGCCTCTGACATTTCCAAGGCGGTAGTCCTATTGTCAACCGTTTCTGTGTTTGTGACGTTGCCTTTCTTCCTTATTAACATTGCCATTCATATTTGTCGTTTTGCGTGTTTTGGGGGTTACTTGTTCTGTGAAAGCGACTTTTTTATACCTATTTTTCCGATGCATTTCCTTTACGCCGTGTCATTTCTTTTGACTCTTATCTGATATTTACTAATGTGTTTACGAATAATAAACTAACTTTGTTTTGTATTACCGTATATTATTTAAAAACAAAAAAAACTACTCGACCGATATCCTTGCGACAACATATGTGTATATATATATCTATATATATCATTACCGCTTTGAAATGCATAGGGTAAATTGCAGCACATACAAACAAGATAGAAAAATATCGGTTTGATTGAATTTGTTAATTGGAGATAATAAAAGGCGCAATACCTGTCGTGCCCCACTGGCATATGTTTAAGCTGTATTCTACTTTAAAGCCACGTGCATTTGGTTTGATGGTCCAAACGGACCAAACTATGTATACGACTTGAACAGGAAATGTAGCATTCACAGAACACAGTCAACCAAACGCTCGCATTAAGACAAACAACAATTACAATGGTATTAAGATGCAAGGTATATGACATCTCAAACACAATCGGGTTGACACTAGGGGTACAGCCTATGACTGGTCAACAGACCGCTGGGGATCTAAACCAGGTTCTAGGGTGTACCAAACCTTACTCTTACTCTGTGATCATCCCAATAAAACGGTGTACATAACGAAATCCTCGACAGGCTATATTCTCTTACAAACAAGGCAGCATTAATAGGCAATATAAGCATACATGTATCACAAAGTAAGCGGTAGTGGAAATGCTACCTACAGTTTACGCCCTGTAGCGCCGGGTTAAGCAGAACTCAATATTTAACATGACAATAGTACGAAAGTTGAACCATGCCAAAGATAGTATACATATGACGGTGAACATGGAACGTTCAATGAGGTATTTTCATACCATTACATGGCCAGTGCCGTATGGTCTGAGTTTTGAACACAATGCTTTGCCCTAAACGAGAAAACAATGGGTAAAAATAAACAAAATAGACTTAAGTGGGGATCAAAGGTTATGACGCCTGCGTATCACATGTAAGTCAAACGACTACATTAAACACCAGACATATCCTAAGGGTGGTTAAACAATACTCAACGCCTTTAAAGTCTGGAGTAGTGGAACCACCTATTCGAAATTAAGGTCAGAAAACGAAGTATTTGTGAATGTGCCACCAATATATGTATATAAATATCGGGCTCAACAATCCTCAAAGATCGGAATAATAAAACAGTTATGATTGCAAGCACAGGGAGACGTTTAACCGCCGCCACACTGCATAGGCAGAACTACTGGATACTAGTATATAAAAATAGTATAAAAGGAGAAAATTGGAAATCGCCGAACACGCCAAATTAAAAAAAATAGTGCAATCTCAGTTTGATTGAGACTGTTTATGAGCGGTAGTTCTAAATATTCACGCATATACGATTATGAAAAAATACAAAAGCATTGAAAGTCACAAAGAAAGCACTCAATGACTTGGCTGAAGCCAGAGCAACAGGATAACAAACCATTAAGGGTAGGACAAATAACAAACGACACAGTATTTTGAAGATGTATGTAGACGTCATCATAAGATCCGCACTATGTCCACCACTAAACATGCAGTGCATTGAAAAATGTAAGAGTTAGACTCTGTTTTGATACATTTTTAAGATTCTTAATTAAGATTGTATGAAAGTGATTATGACCAAGGATCTTGCTTGTAAATCACGTCACCATAGAAGTCATATTGTTATTGCCCTTGTCGCAGAAGAGTTCTTAAATTACCTTCATGTTTAAAAGTAGATTGTGTTTATGATAGTACCGTTTTGCAAATGTTTTCAAGTTATGGTAATGGTAGCCCTGATAAAGTTGCTTCTAAGTTAGACATAGATTACCAATATTAAAGTCCTCAACTCGACTACAAGCTCTACGAAAACGAATAAGTTGAGAAACATAAGCCCCATAGGTAGTTGTTTGGAGTACATCGCCATCTAAATAGAGATAATTAAAATTATCAAATTAAAATAGTCTCTTTCTTCTTATATTTTGCTAATTATTTCTCCATTTTCAATAGAGTGTTATTTTCAGAAATGGAGCTTCATCATATAATACGTTGAGTTATCTGAACTGCAATCAGACACTTCCTTCTGGGATACATATTTAACGGAAATGCCTCATTTTGAAAACAGGATAGTCAGGAATATTCTAAATTGGGATTGAAGTAGATTTATTGCTGTAAAAGCTTATTGTCAGAAAACTTAAATAAATAACAACAAAATACTTTGACAAAACACATGTTCATGCTGTGACTTGATTGAAGAAATTATTAAAAATACTTCCAGAATTATAAAATGCTTTTAAATGCTGGTGTCAACAGTAAGATGTGTGGCTGGTAAATATATTTGATGAATTATTTCTTTATTCAACTGTTGTTTGTTTACGAAAGAAACTCCCTTTACGGCTCAACTGACAAGTAATTATTGGATGTGTTGGTTAAAATGTATACATCAAAACCAAGGAGCAAACATCGTAGCTGCTGGATCAAGAGGTTTGTCTCCTAACTTTAGAGGCATGGGTCCAGTTAATACCATGATATTTGTGATATTAAACAAGCCACTTAATTAACTCACAGTGTTAAGTTCATATGTCTGAGTTGTAGACAAAGCAATTTCCGTCTATCGTCAAACTTATGTAAATAAATCACATACATCAATTAGGTGACATTTATTCTTCACTAGTATTATTTAATTGTAGTTTAAAATGTTCAGAGTGGAATGAACCAGAAAGAGAAATAGAACAGAAGAAGCCAACAAGAAGCATTGGGAAACAAACTACCCCACCCAACACGACGGCTAAATTGTATCTAGCATTTTATGTTAATACATTAATATATTTAAATTAATAAGCTTCTTTTTACGTTTCATTTTATCTAATTGTTAAGTTGCACATATTCCACCTACAAGTCACAGGCAGACGGCGCGTACCCTACACCGCCCACACCCTACCCCCCTCTACTACCCCCAACCCCGCTCTACTACCCCCCTTCCCATCTGTTTCTCTACTACCCCCCCATACAAATGTTTTCAATGACATACTGTAAACTGTTCTACTTGGTTTTCCATGTTCAAAAATAAATAAAAATAAATAAATAAAAATACATACTCTTTATACCATATAAAGGTGCCTGACTCTTTAATAAAAACAACTATAGACCTCGCTTAAAACCTTGTTGTGCTTGTATTTTTGGTCATAGCATCGTCTCAATCAGGTACATATTATAACAAATAGTCACAACACTGATTTCTTCAATGTGTCCTTTATATCGCATCAGCGAAACGTCAAAGTCGTTTGAAAGTAGGTCGACTACGATATGACCTAACCAATGCATTTTCTATGTACATGGTACGGTATAGGGAAATATGTTTCTTCGACGAATCCCGCATAAAAATGCAACGTGATCGTTGAAAGAAAACTGTTTAACAACACTCACCGGTACAAAGAACTTCCAGGAGTAATCACAGACGCTGCAATCGAGTTCTTTCAGAAACGGTCATTTGTTTACCGTTACGATTCGCTATGTTAAATTAAATTACTGGTTTCCTTGTTACCTTTATACTTACGATATGAAGCTGGGTACATGGCGACCGGAAAAGAGACTGGACCAATCCCGGTGACTTATTTTCAACATGGCGAATCGTAACGATAAACAAATAACCGTTTGTGAAAGAACTCGATTGCAGCGTCTGTGATTACTCCTGGAAGTTCTTCGTACCGGTGAGTGTTGTTAAACGGTTTTCTTTCAACGATCACGTTGCTTTATGCGGGAGTCGTCGAAGAAACATATTTCCCTATACCGTACCATGTACATAGAAAATGCATTGGTTAGGTCATATCGTAGTCGACCTGCTTTCAAACGACTTTGACGTTTCGCTGATGCGATATAAAGGACACATTGAAGAAATCAGTGTTGTGACTATTTGTTATAATATGTACCTGATTGATTCGAATCGAAATGACGATGCTATGACCAAAAATACAAGCACAGCAAGGCTTTAATTGAGGTCTATAGTTGTTTTTATTAAAGAGTCAGACACGTTTATATGGTATAAAGAGTATGTATTTTTATTTTTTTTACATGGAAAACCAAGTAGAACAGTTTACAGTATGTCATTGAAAACATTTGTATGGGGGGTAGTAGAGAAACAGATGGGAAGTAAAGTGGTAGAGCGTGGGGGGGGGGGGGGGGGGGGTAGTAGAGGGGGGTAGGGTGTGGGCGGGGTAGGGTACACGCCGTCTGCCTGTGCTACAAGTCATACGTTTGACATTTAAGCCACGAGTAAAGTCACTTATAAGTGACAGAGTATGTTTGGCATATACGTGGCGTATAAGTGAGTTATATGACTTGCACTCATTTGCATTTTAAATCAATGTGTCACTTTTATGTTCTTGTCTATGTCACGTATAAATGCCGGTATAATCAATGCGCCCGAATTGTACAGTTTCGAGATATTTGATTGATTGATTGAATTGGATTTTATAGTCGCACCAACAGCTAAGGTCATATGGCGACTTTCCAGCTTTCATTGGTGGAGGAAGCCCCCAGGTGCCCCTCCGGGCAATTTTCGTGCACGGGCGGGCACCTGGCTGGGTAGAACCACCGACGTTCCGCAAGCCAGCTGGATAGCTTCCTCACATAAAGATTCCTAGGCCCCTGAGGGATCGAACCTACAGCGGTGAGGGGCAAATGATTTCAAGTCAGAGACGTTAACCACGCGGCCACGGACGCCCCTCGAGATATTTGAAGGTAAGTATATCTGTATACGTGTTTTAATATAAGTGTTAGTTTTAAGACAGATTATGATGTTACATATGACTTATTAGTATGTTATACGTTATCTATTTAACAATAGAAATTGGGAATAATGTGAAGACATGTTTTGATACGATT
This sequence comes from Cyrtodaria siliqua, assembly GCA_037043455.1. Taxonomy (NCBI): domain Eukaryota; kingdom Metazoa; phylum Mollusca; class Bivalvia; order Adapedonta; family Hiatellidae; genus Cyrtodaria; species Cyrtodaria siliqua. The sequence continues at coordinate 61,389 of JAWPHD010013417.1, read as the reverse complement.
TTTTGAAAAGCATTATGGATGAAACATTACAACGTTGGAATTCAGGGTAAATTCTTAAGAATATTTATGTATGAAAAAGTGTGTTAGGAAATGTGAACAATACTCAGAATGTTTTTAAATATGCGATTGGGTTGAGACAAGGGGAGATAAATTCGCCAATATTATGTTTTCTCTTTATTGATTATCTAGAATTATCTTTACAAAATGACATTAATACAGGTTTACAGTTTGATATAGTACATATTTTGCTCTTATTTGCAGATAAAATGGTAATTTTAAATAAATCACCCGGGGCCAGTTGTATAAAGATCTGTTGGTAACTTAACGCTAACTTAAGCTTAACTTAAAGTTAAAATTGATAACGCTGCGTAACTTAACGATGCGTTAATTTCATGTTGTATAAATTAGTTTAACGCGTCGTTAAGTTACACAAGCGCTAAATTTTAACAACAGATTAAAATCTTCTGCATCTGTATTTAACTCTACTTCCTGAGTAAACAATGGCAGACTCTGACATAAAGAAAAGGAAGAGGAGTCCCAATTTCTCCAGAGATGAGGTTCTCAAGCTAGAAGAGTTGGTGTCTTTAGAGGAAAATATCAAAATTATAAATTATAAATTTACAAATGTTGTAACAAACAAGTTAAAAACGGAGCTTTGAGCAAGTATTGCAAGTGCTGTGTCTGCAGTTGGATTTGCAGAAAGGAGTGGGCAAGATTGCCACAATAGTTTTATGAACATCAAGAGAGAAGCCAAGGATGCTGTCACTAAGGAAAAGATTGAGAAAAGAAAGACAGGTTGTGGGACTTGTGACGTAACCGTAACCGAACAACAGGGGAGGGTTGCGGACCTGTTCAAGAACTCGGCCTCTTTTCCAGGCATCTCCTGAGGATTGGACTCCGATGAACATGGTAAAACGTTTATTAATTGAATTTATTTTAATGAATACGTTTTTCGTGAATATGTACGTTAAATAAATAACACTCAATTCGGTCATAACACCCACTCATAAAATAAACAGATACAGTTCGTCTGCTTCGAAGCAGTTTCTATTTATAGATTGGGAATTCCACATGACCTTTTATGACCCAGATCACGGATGTCTAAATAATAAACAGAATTGACAATGTGTGGATAACCTAATGGAAACATCATTGATTTCAAGTTAGAATATCAGATAATTATTACCTGAACTTTAACGAAATGCTTCCTTTTTCATTAGAAAACCGCGCGTTTCCTTCTCTGCAATTTTGCGCTTACGATCTTAATAAAACTGAAAGGGAGATAAGCAATTAAAGAGTCCCTACTAACAATGGAGTGGATAGTTTCGTTTTGTTTTACAAACCTCAATTTAACAAATAAACCCGTATTTGACACTAGTAATAAACAGATTTTGTCCTTAAGTCTTTCTTGTATCAACCTATTTCCGACTTATTTTACTATTATTTTTTTTTTTTATCATTTCTTTTTTTTTAAATCGAAATCATAATAAATCGCATATGATATCTATAGGAATTATGGTTTTAGGCTATACACCACAATGATTTCCTTGTATGTTCCATAATCTTTTATCAAGTAAGTTCTACAACGCATTGAAATGCAGCAATTATGTTATAGATCTAAAACTTGAAAGTGAAACCAAGGGCGGATCCAGGATTTTATGTTAAAGGGGGCGTAACTTTTCCAAACGGGTAATGACAAGCAAAAAAAGACTCTTGCCAAATAAAAACCTCAAACTTTCGGCAAATTCTTAGTAGGGCGTAGGCCTTTTAAGTGGGCTTTAAACAAATTCTCCAATAAAAAATGGCATTTTTTTTTTCAAAACAACATGACATTGTTTTTTCTTTTGTTGTTGTGGTTGTTGTTTTTGGCAGGCTTTAGTGGGGATGCAAGTCGGATCCGCTACCCCACTCCCCCTCTTTGGATCCGCCCATGAAAACATGAAATGTTTTTGTACGTGATAAGTTGTTATTGCAGATGGCTTGAATTGCATCTCAGCAGAGTGAGATACCTGTGGAACTGAATTAACTGAATGTTGTTTAACGGCTCATCAACACAGTTTATTTAGAGCCGCCCAGAGAGAGGGGAAGGATAGATAGGAATCAGGGAACCTGCCCTACTCTTATTATCGAATACATTTCTATGGTTCTTTTACGTGCTCGGAGGATAGACCGATACACGGGACCGCCCGGTTTACGTCCCCATCCGACGGACGAGGCTAAGGGAAAGTGTCTTGCCCAAGAACATACCGTCGGAACTCAGTGTTTATTACACATTGTGCATTTCCACCTTATCAATTATCAAATACAGGGTTATGCCTCTTTTTTTAAAAAAATTAACAATTAAAGAAAATCGGGTCCATACTTCATGTAGAATTGCACCACAAGTCTTCAACTTATAGTTATATTGTACTTGATGATTAATGAAGTAAGCACACGGCAGGCGACACAAGTGTTCCGTGCAAAACACACTTCAAGTTTTAAGTTTCATATTGTCACATTTTAAGCACAATTTGTCTTTTGATTGTTGTGCTTCTTTGGCATTTCACATGTACATGTATACACGTATATGGTCGATATACGTTCATAATTTTAGCAGGAAGAAACTTGAGAAAAAAAGTTAAAGACGAGGACCTCATGGAAGTGCAAAAGAGGTACTTTGAGGGAGAAATAGAAAAACAGGTAGTTGTTCTCTTTACACACCAGTTAATGTTTCAAGAAATTAATTGGGTTATAACACATTCACACATAACGAACCATTGTTGGTGTTTCTTAGGATGATCCCGTACGAACCCCCAAATATAACAGGTGGTGGAATAAATCGTTTCTCAACCGGGACTCGAACCCAGGGTCTCTGGTTTTCTGTACCAGTGCTCCAACCACTGAGCTATCCAGGACAAACTGTTAGGAATCGATTATTCACCATTTACATGTACCCTGTTACATGTTTATACTATTTCGCCTAGTTCTTAAATGTCTTAAAACGCATCTCACCCGAAACAACATGTGCTGCTCAGATTGTAACCAAACTTGGCCAAAATTATCTTTGCACTAAAGAGACATGTGTCTTCTTAAAAATGGCGTCACAGATATGTTTAGACCATTCTAAATGAGTTTCGTGGGTTTATTTGAGAACTTTGAAAATGTATCTTTAACAGTTTCAAAGATATGCACCCGACAACAAATGAGAGAGCTAAATAAGGCAAAAAACACAAAAGGGGCACATTTCACCTAGAGTTCCAGTTCCTCCTTCTGCACATGTTCCTATTGTGTGTTTTTCATTTGTACAAACATCTATCATATTGTTTTCAAAGTATTTTAAGACATGTAAGATATGCTCCGGACAAGAAAAATTTAGAAATAACAACAAATTTGGTTAAAATCCCAGTCGTTAGAGTTCTCATTTTAAGAAAGTCGACCTGTATTGCCAGAAGACGGACGGACGAACAGCCATCTGATTATAAAGATGTTATTTTAATTTAAAACATCCAATTAATGAATGCACAGTGTTTCTTTTAATTTAACTTTATACTGAACTACAACATCTGTCTCGCAAAGACTTGTTTATATACTATCATGGAATCCTCCAGAAGCTTCTGTCACAAAACAACATCAACATCTTTCAAACAACTTCAAATTTTTATTTATTTAAATGATCTTGAATGACAGAATCATTAATAAACAAGGACGTCCAAGATCGTAAATATAAAGTCATAGGTAACAATGCATTTGCACATTCAACTGTACACAAATTAGCATCTAGATTTATTTATCTAGAATCATATTGACTCTAAACCTTCTTGCATAATTATAATTAAATACGATTTTGATTTGATTTTTTTTCATCTGATTCTGCACTAGGTTTAAATATATTATTGATGCAATATAATCTAAAGTAAATAATAAGCGAAAATAGTTTAATATTAATGATTGAACAAGGGCATGTTATGTAAAAAAAAAAACGGACGCCGTGAGTTTTTAAAAAATCAAGATTGCCAATTTGTCCTTTTACTATGAAATTGAAAAGCATAATTATTGTTTTAGGATTGGATTGCCTCCATCCAGTGCATTTTATAACATAATTTAATACATAGATAGACATGTGCATATCTAAAAATATCCTTTATTTTAGCCACTCCAGAAGAAAACCCTTGCTGTGCAATTCAACCTGCTAAAGGGAAAGGATAGAAAAATGAAATCCGATGAATTGGAAAAAGACAATCTAACCCCTATGGAAATGTTTATGAGGATTCCATTAATTTATGGAGCAATAATTATTGTTATATAGTTGATAAAGTATTATTCATCATTCATATTAAATGCATACATCATCCATGTATCAAGTCTATCAGTTAGTGAGCCTCTGATTCCTGACAGTAAGTCAATCTGGTAGTTAGTCTGGTAGTAAATAAGTCAGACAGTCAGTCTGGTAGTCAGTCAGTTAGTAAATAATTCGATAAGTTTTGTAGTGAATAAGTCAGTCTGTCTGGTAGTCAGTTTATCTGCTATACGTCTGTCTGGTAGTCTATCTGGTAGTGAATACATCTGTATGTCTGGTAGTGAATACGTCACTCTGCCTGGTAGTAGGTCTGGTAGTGAATAGGTCGATCTGTCTGGTAGTGAATAAGTCCGTATGTCTGGTAGTCTGTCTGGTAGTAAATAAGTCAGTATGTCTGGTAGTCTGCCTGGTAGTGAATAAGTCACTCTGTATAGTAGTACGTCTGATAAAGAATAAGTCAGTCTGTCTGGTAGTAAATAAGTCACTATATAGTGTCTGGTAGTCTGTCTTGAAGTGAATACGTCACTCTGTCTGGTAGTATGTCTGGCAGTGAATATGCCACTCTGTCTAGTAGTAGGTATGATTGTGAATAAGTCACTCAGTCTGGTACTCAGTCTGGTAGTGAATAAGTCAGTCAGTCAGTTTGGTAGTGCGTCAATAAGTATATTTGCCAGTCATTAGACCATTTATGCAATATCAATATCAAATTTACTAAAGTATACATGTTCAGACTAAAGTATAAATGGTCAGCTTGTGTCATGTCTTCTTGTTTTTTATGAAAAATATCTGTCTACGAAATAGTCACGGAACTGCATTTCCGTTCTGCCTCCCTCTTGGTTCGTCTTCATCCTCCTCATCGTCATCGTCATCGTCCTCCTCATCCATGCTGATGTCATCTTCGGAATCCTCTGCCTCCTTTAACATAATTGCTAAATTGTGTAAAATAGCACAAGAAGTGGCAATTGTGCAGGCCTTTAATGGTGACATGCGTATCTGAAAATAAATGTTTAAAGAATATGTTTTACTGAACACATTTATGGACAAATATGAATTTAGTTTTAAATGAAATTGCCACATGTGTGAGATTTAAAATACCAGAAACATTTATTGTAGTGTTTATAATATCAGCTTTCAAGCAAATGTAAGTTTTTAAACAAGACAACATAGGGTTATTTTGGTGACTATGACCTACTGACGACTACATAAACTGGTGTAATCCTTTCAGTCTACCTGTAATGGTTGATGTGTCGAAGAGTTATAGTGCAGAGAAGGCTTTTCATGATCAGGTCATGGTGAACTCGAACTACTGACCCTAAAACGAATTTAGCCATCGTCTACTGGTGAAGGTTGATGAACATAGTTACAGATCACAAAGTTGTGTCGGGCAGACGGGCTAAAACTAATATACACCCAATCTCAAAGGCAAACATTATGACATTTGTTTAATATGTGATTAAAAGGCTGCCCTGCACTTTATTACATTCAAACAGAGACGTAATAAACAACTTCGGACTCTTGATTCAAATGTGTGTTTGTTTGTTTGTTTGTATTGTATTTTACCTCATTTTCAACAAATGTGAGGTTATATATGACGGTCAATTTTTTGTGGTGGAGGCAGACCACCCGCAATTCCTTGGTAGAACCAGAACTGTACACCTACCGCCATCCGTAAGAATCGACACTTCCTCACTTACAAGTCGAGCTCCCATGCCCGGGTCCTGGCGTTTTACGTCATGTTTCTCTTACAATCAGCTCAGGCATGCTCAATGCGCTCTAGTTGAAAACAAAATATTCGGAAGATTGTCTTTTATATTCCACACTTTCAAAACTTGTGTGAAACATGACGTACATACCTCTGAATGCAAGACGTGAAAACGTCTCTTAAGGCGACCAAACGCTCGCTCAACAGTCACTCTAGTTGCGGTGTGCCTTTGTTGGTATACTTGTTTTGCATCTGTATTTGCTAGCATGTATGGTGTCAGTAAGAAAGGTCTATTCGGGTATCTATGTAATAAAAAGCATAAAAAATAAATAATAGTATGATATCGGTAAAAGAAAAAAAGAGCTGTCGGAGAAAGCGCAGCTCATCTATTCGATTTTTCAGAGAATAATACATTATATAGCCAGTATATACCATCAGAAAACAAGGCTAAAACAATATTGGGTGGGGTTGTGGGGAGGGACGGGTAGAGCAACTCGGGCTGATATAAACTTATTGTTAGAATCTCATACAAATTATATTCAAATTTGGGACAGGGTGTGAAATTTTATTTATTTTTATCAGCTTTAATCCAAAATTGCTGTCATTTTAAAGAAATTTATGGTCGAAAGGCAACTCGGGGAAGAAGCGGATATCTAGCAATTCTTATTGTGGCATCATTTCAAGTTTTTTTATTGATATTTCATCTATGTGTCTGATTTTAATCTAAATTGTTTATATGTAAATGATTGCGTTCAAATTAAAATGTTAATATCCAAATAATGGAAGATAAAATGAAAACAATTCACCTCCCTCTGTCCTGCTTGTGAGGGGAGTCCATAAACCAATGTGGGGCAGGGCGGGGGCATATCATTGTATACGTGTAGATTTGATAAAACAGAATAACACAGACATATGTAAAAAACAAACAAATAAAACATTCGGGTGTTGATGATGATGGGGTGGTGGGATTGTTAGGGTGTCGGGGCGAAACATATTGATAAACTTATAAAACAAAACAACACAGAGATATGCAAAAACAAACAAAAAAAATACATTGGTGTGATGATGGGGTGGGGGAATGGTTAGGGGATGGGGTGTGTGGGGGTAACATAGCTATATGTGTAAGAATTGACCGAAAACAACACAGAAAATTAATCGAGTTTCGAGGGTAGGGGGAGTGTGTAGCAACATAGCTATATGTGTAAGAATTTACAAAAACAAGACAGAATTATGTTAAATGGATTTTTTTTTATAAAATCCGAGTTTCGAGTGTGGGGGTGGGGGTCGGGGTGGGGATTGGGGGAAACATAGCTATATGTATAAGAATTGACCAAATCAACACAGAAATATGTAAAAAATATATATTGGGGTGGGGTGTGGGAGCCCATGCCCCAATACGGGTGAAGTATGAATAAGATGCATAATGCTATAAGAAATCACTAACCAAGCTAAAAAGAGACGTTTATGTATATTTTTTTAATGATGGGGTGTGTGTGTCTAGCAGCTAAAGTCTAGCTGTTGTCAGATACAGCGGTACAATACCACTACTTTTGGGTAGGTACTTCCAATGCATATATGACATTCAAATAAAATGTATGTAAATTGTAGAACAAAGCAAATTCACAGAAGTATGGTCCACCGCAAAAGAGGTATTACTCCAGTCAGATATGTGGAATATGGCTGGTTATCGAACTTGGTTAAGATATTATGCCCATAAACATCGACCCCCAAGTTGCATCAAAATATGATTGTAAATGTTAAAGCGGTTGAGTGGAAACCTCAAATATCTTCAATTTTCAAATATTCAAGGCCCATAACTCCGGCATGATATGTGCGATCTGGCTGGCTGGTTATCATACTTGACTAAGATATGTCCATAAACATTAAACCCAAGTTTCATCAATATTGGATTATAAATGTGAAAGTTTTCGAGTGGAAACCGCAAAAAATCTTCAATTTTAAAATTCCAAGGGCACAACTCCAGCATGATAGATGCGATCTGGCTAGTTATCGAACTTGGTCGAGATATTATTGCCATAAACATTGTGCCCATGTTTCGTGAAGATTGGATTGCCTTTTTTGTTGACGTAGCTGTTTATAAGTTACACACCTATGCAAATTCGATGAACCAAAGATATAACTTAGATGTCTGGCTGAACCAAGTACACGCATATTAAGATCATTCCTGTATATCGTTGTCTTTGTATACATTTTTTACCCACTATCTCCTAGAAGTATTCCGTCAGACAGCCTTCTGTTTTCTCTATCCAGTCTCTGGCATAAACCTGATGTCCGGAAGACATGGCTATCATGGCAACTTCCAGGCCAGCTGGCATTTAAACTTGTGAATTTACCTATAAATATTTGAAGGTGTTTGTTTATTTATGACAAACGTCTCTCTCTCTCTCTCACGCACGCACGGACGCACACACAAACACACACACACGCACACACAGTCTCTCTCTCTCATATCTGCAAGACGGTGACACTTACACCATCCATCCTTTTATGAAACTTATGTATGATACATTTTATCTCCCTCCCTCCCTCATAATTTTAAGAAAATACACTCGACTACTTGACTATTTTACAGTAAAACATCTTGAAACTATCCACTGACTCTTTTTTATTCATTTTTTTCAAAGGCGTAAGCAGCATGTAAACAAATGAAATAACAACACGACGCTTTGAACGCTTTTGTAATTGAAGTTGTGTTTATTTCCTTTTCAAAGAGATGTTTACTTAATTAGGACAGAAATAAGCATAGATCAATGAATACGTTTACAAACTGCGATTTCGTTAGCTTCAAATCACACACTGATGATAAATGATGTGTATTTTACGTGCGTGTATTCAGAATCAGAAACGAAAATACAAGAAAATAAAACGTACCTTCTTGGTCACAAACAGCTTGGACAGAAACACTGTGATAGCCTTTCCTATTAACAAATGTTGCCTCTTCTTCTTTCGGGCCCTGGATCCTTACATGGGTTCCATCAATGGCTCCTATGACGTTCGGAAACCCAGCAAACTGGAAGAAACATTGACGGATCCTGTCTTTCTCCAGTCGGTCTAGCCTGGTGATGAACTCGTTCATATGTCCGATTATAGAATCTGTTACCTTGGCGATCACTCTACTGACAGTGGCTTTGTTGTATCCAAGCGTATCCCCAATCACTTCAAGAAAACTGCCACTGGCATAATAACGCAGTGCTATCAAGTGCTGTTCCCTTGGACAGAGGGCTTCATTTCGCTGTGTAGAAGGCTGCAGATCATCTGCCAGCATTTGTTCAATGAAATCTATTCCGTGGGTACTAAATCTATACCTGGACCAGACCTCTCTCTCGCATAAATCATTCAAATGCGCTGAATGCCGAAAATTCCATGGTTGTCGTCTTCTTACATTGATGAAGGCAGCCATATTGGATGGTCAGTTAACGCTTGTGTTATCATTTAACTGAGGTAGGTACCTTGATTAACTTTAACGTTAGATAGCTATGTTAATCTGACGTTAATTTTTTTATAGAACAATATTTAACATTGACATTAACTTAATGTGGCGTTATGTTAGCTTTAACGACACGTAAAGGTTAACCGTTACGGATCTTTATACAACTAGGCCATGAACTGCAACAAAATAGTAACTACTTCATGATTATCGTAACAAATGGGGTTAAGAGGTAAACACGGCGAAAAAAAAAGTAAGGTTTTTAGAAAAAGAGTGGGCTATTGAACAATGCATCTTGGAATTATAATGGAGGAAACATAGAAGTAGTACATTATTTTAATTATTTAGGAATAGTTTTGATTATACGGGGAATTTTGCCTTAAACCCAAAACATTTTATTGGAAAAGCCCTGAAAGCACTGAATATACTCTTCAATAATTGTAAAATGGTAAGATTGAAACTGAAAATACTATGTCAATTATTTGACTCTTTTATTGGCTCCATTTTGAATTATTTTCGGAAATTTGGGGATATACAAAGTCAAAGCAAATTGAGAGATTACATCTAAAATTGTTTATGCAAATTTTAAAATTGATAAATAGCTCCTGTACAGCAAGAGTGAATTAGGCAGACTAAAGATAGATAACATAATACTTAAATAACTAAATATGTTTACATATCATCATTTAACGACTGATTGTAAATAGGGTTATTCAAACATAGAACAGCTGTTAAATGAATATGGTTTTACTAATGTCTGGAATGATCCAACTTTGGGAGACTTTAAGTACTTTAATTTTAACGTATTTAGACAAAGAGTTGTTGATTGTTTCATACAAGGATGGTTTGTGGATAAAGATTCAAGTAGTGTATTTGAAGTAAAATGAGTTTTAATTACGAAGCATACCTTGATATTTACCTTGATATTTTACCATGCTATTTAGGCCATATTTAACAAAATCCGAAACTCAGCACATGCGTTAACAATACAAAAAGGTCGATACACTAGAAATAGAAATGAAGGATAGTGTCAATGTTGTAATAGCAGCGATTTGGAAAACAAGAATCGCTTTATTTTGAAATGCTCTTGTTATACAGGAATACGCAAAATGTACATTAAAAATATTATTAAAATAAACCAAGACTGTCTAAATTCATAGAAATACTTCAGACGCAAGATAATACTGTTAGTATTGATTTAGCAAACTATTTAAGTAAAGCGTTATCTGTAAAAAAAATCATTGTTAAATATATTACAAAATAGTTTGTATTTTCATCCTCAGGTAATCGTTATTTGCTATATATAGATTGCTTAAACTATTGATATAAAATGATTAATTTATAGAAACACGTGACTGATCTTTCTTGTTTTCTCTCTTGTTTGTGTTTGATGCTTCCAAAGGATCACCTTTTCAGTATTTATTGACATTCACACTTAGTCTAGGGTTTGTTTAGTGCTGTGTGGCGGCCCTAAAACGTTGTCCCGACTACAAATCAGTAGGGTTATTATTTACTGGTCCGTTGGGATCATCAAGCCTATTCTGTGTTGCTTTAAGGACGACTGCTATTTTTCCTGTTCGATTTTTATATCTACTTTTTTGTATATATACCGTGTAAATAATGAACTGTTTGGCCTAAATCATTGACCTTTCAGTTTATTGTTGGAACATACTATATCTAAAATCGAGCCCTATTACTCGTACATTGAATATACAAATTAGAGATATCTTTCTTGAAATATGGCGGATAACTTATCTGCCATTGACGTTCAATGGAAAGTTTTAGTTAAAGATATTATAGCTCTATACAAAGCTAATGGTCGTGCACCTAATGCAAATGGGTTTGGTTTTAACCTTGGTTTACTACCATGTGAAACATGGCCGTACACTCGTATAAGGAGAGAAACCTATATCAGGATATCATGTTAATCCTTCATTTGTTGAAGCAACATCGATATAAAACAAACATCACTGTCCTACTCATTGAAACATAGTTCGCTCAACAAGGGATTCGAACTCGAGAACTTCGTATTGGCAATCTGTTAACACAACCATTAGGCCACAGAGACAACAGAAATACTTCTTTCATCAACTATTTATTTGTTTAATAATGGATTTTGGAACATTTCTCAATGTTATTTCAAAACATACACAGGATGTTTTCAGCGTATTCTATACTAGTGTTGGAATTTGTAATCTATATTTCCTAGGGCGTTTTATTTCCGAAGGTCTTTGGAGTACGTATGCACTTAGAAACGCATTGAGTCACATACACAAAATAACCAAAGGATAACTTCTACATGTACAATGCTAACAGTGTATTGATAAAAAAGACGCTTTTGAACTGAATGGGTTAGCCCATTGGTAATCATTGTTAATCCGAAAGTCATGAGTTCGAAACTCGCATAGGCTATACTAATTTTTAGTGAATGGGTGTGTATGTTTGATGTTTGTCGATCGCAGGTAAAGACATTAAATAGGTTCGCTTGAAAACTGTCTTATATACTGGTTTTCAGCAATGTTTCACGAGCTTGAAGTTGGTAGTAAACCAAGCGTTAAAGTTCTCCCATTTGATTTAGGTACACGTCCATTAGCCGCAAAATAGGGTTTTCTGTTGAAATAAGAAAAACGGATTTATGTTTTGACAGAGAGACGGGGCGTTTGGTACTCTCAGTACTCTGACAAGGCTAAGCAGACGATTATGCACTCTTAATGTCTGTGAAGCTGGCCAATCACCAATTCGGGGACCAATATCCCTTGTCATGGATATCCCTCTAGGGAGGTATTGAAGACAGACGCCATTTTTCTGCGAGAGAGTCAGGTTTGTCAACCCTTTTTCTTCCTGCCTTTTACTCTATATTGCATTATTGTTGATCTATTTCATTCTTGAACTAGTTGCATATTACGTATAACATCGTCATCGATTGAAGGTATTACCTGGTTCTACACAAACTAATCGATTTATCGAGTATTTATGCGAAGTATACGAGCTTGTGTTCGCCAGACAAAAGAACGTATACATACATTATACAGTATTAGCAGTATATCATATTCAAACAGTATGGTATAAACAATAAGCTACAAATTAGGGCGTCTGAATTAGTTGGTTCTAATTGGGGATACTAGTATACATTTTTATCAAATGTACACTTTCCTCAGACTTATTAGCACATTGTATATAACTTTTCACAATTGGTCTAATTTTAGAATTATCTCAGACAGCGGCTTACCGCGGCTAATTGGCTAATAATAGCACAGCAGTTCGCACTGTGTTAGCCATCACCCAGTGTGTATGCATGACTAATTGAACATGAATGTGTTATTAATAGGCCATTCTTTCATTCAACGTTTATCTAATTGGACTACACCACTGCCTGGGGATACAAAACCTTAATTTGAATGATCGGTTAAAGGTACACTGGCTGGGAATTGGTGGTGCTGTGATCTCCGACCAACATCTGCCTAAGAACGTGTGGAATAAACTTGATAGTATATCGGTATTTTACATTCCAAAATAGTTGTTTTAGATATTGGTAGCAATGACCTCTGTAGTCCGGTTGTATATCCAGAGGCATTAGTGACATATATCTGCTCCCTTGCAAAGAAATGCATTGAAGAGGGAGCGGAAATTGTTTTAATTTCAGAAATCCTTCCACGCTGTAGATGTGAAGATTTTATAACGACCGTGTTGCCTTGACAAATTCGCTGTTTTAGGAAGCTCTGCAAACCAGTAATTGTATACACTTCTGGTTTCACTCTGGGAGAAACTTCTCTTCTCGTTTCCTCGCAGAATTTATTCATTTTGATGGTGTACACAACAAGGAACCTTCTGGCATGCGTCACAATTTCAGATCAGTCAGGGGAGCCATCCTTTCTGCGAAACAACGGTTAAAATTATCCACTTCTAACTAATAAGTGAAGTTGTATCTCAGAATTACATATTTCGCATTAACGCGTTTTCCAAGATATTTCAGTTGCTAGGTCCAGTTAGTATGGAATCTAATCAATTGTTTTACACGATATGCTGTGACACGAAGTTAATTGAATATTGAATATGTGTAATGTATATGTAATTGTCTATATATATGTACATCATAATGTCCTAGCCATTTAATTAAGACTAATTATATGCTTCTGTATAAGTTCTTTATTTATTTTGTTTTTGAGATATAGTCACACAGTAGTTCATCAGGTGCAGTAGACTAAACAGTACTTGAGACTCGTGTATATTACGCTGACGTCCAGGTCATTGGTATAAACATACCATATCCACTCAGGTCAGTGGTTGGTTACTTACATCATTTATATTGCCCAATATGCGACAACATAGTTGTATCTACATATTACTATACATTTTCCTACCAATCGTCCAATATGCATTAAAGCGCTTGTGCCTCCTTCTTCACAATGCTTAAAATATTACTTTATTTCAAGACCGTGATCATAACAATCGTCAAATATGCATTATAGCGCTTGTGCGTTCTTATGATGTGTTCTTATGATATTATTCCTTTTCAAGACAGTGATCTCTATTTGGAACAGTGTGCCGAACGTATTACCTCTAATATCATTCTAGACTACGGTTCGAACAAATAAAACTGTTCCTCGTAGCATTTTATCAAATATCGCCAGTGAGACAATGTGCTCACTTTAAATAGTACTTTGTACATGGGACAGTGTGCCCTCTTTAAAAAGTACCATATACATGGGACAGTGTGCCCTCGTCCAACAGTACCATATACATGAGTAATTGCGCTGGTGAATAACCACAAACTAAAGGAGTTGCGCGATACTCAAGCATACCAATAAGTGGATCCTTCCTATCGGTTTTTGACTTAGACAAGATTTGTTTGACCGTCTGTACAGTTTTCTCTGCAAGGCCATTACTTTGACTGTGATATGGACTTGAATTAACGTGCTTGAAATCCCAATCTTTAGCAAATGTGTCAAACTCGTGCGATGAATAACACGGGCCTCCATCACTAACAACAGTGTATGGAATTCCAAATATAGCAAATATGCCTTTCATTCTGTCAATAACAGTGCGACTTTTGGCATTGGGAAGCTGTTTAAGCTCAAAATAGCGACTGTAATAGTCAACGACTATAAGATAATCGTTACCGACCAAGGTAAACACGTCTGTCGCTACTGTTTGCCATGGATATGAAGGTATATCGTGTGGCATTAGCGGTTCTTTGGTATTTGCATTTCTGCGTTCAAGGCAGATTGAACATTTTGATACCATTTCTTTGATTTCTGACGTAACTCTTGGCCAAAATAGCAAACTGCGGGCTCTCTGTAGACTTTTGTCAATACCAATATGTCCTGAATGTATAGTTTCGAGCATTTGAGACCTGAGTGCTCGAGGAAATACAATTCGGTCACCTTTCATAATCAGTCCGTCTATACAAGTAATTTCGTCCCTGTAAATCCAGTACTCTGTAATTTGAGAGGGACACTGTTTTCTTGTGTCGGGCCAACCTTGTAGAATGACATGTTTGAGTAAGCGCAGTTGCGGATCTTGCTCAGTCTGAGTTTTGATTTGGTCTATTTTACGGTCAGTTATGGGAAGATTAGAGAGTACAGTATGAACTTGTACCTCCATGCCATCAGACAGTCCAGGGTACGTGTCGGGGAGAAATTTCCTAGACAACGTGTCAGCTACGGGTTTGTTCTTACCACTAACGTGTGTAACATTAAGATTATAGCGCTGTAACTGTAACATCATACGCTGTAACCTTGCGGGAGCTTGATAAAGAGGCTTCTTTATGATAGACTATATTGGCAAATGGTCTACTGTCACGTCTCTACCATAGACAAATTGGTGAAAACGTTTGCATCCGAAGAGAATAGCAAACATTTCTTTTTCAATTTGCGCGTAATTTACTTCCGTGGGAGTAAGAGACTTAGAAGCAAAAGCAATAGGTTTTCATCTTTGTAATAGTGACGCTCCAAGCCCGAACTTGGAACTGTCAACCTGAAGTGTCAGCGGAATTTTGGGGTCATAATACGCTAATACAGGTGCGTCCGTGATAATTTGTTCGACTTTCAAAAACGCGGCGTCATGCTGCGAGTCCCATACAAATTCTACATTCTTGGATAACAGTTGCCTTAGAGGACTTGTAGCTGTTGATAGGTTTGGTGCGAATTTTGATAAGAAATTGACCATTCCAAGAATGGTTTCTAATTCTGAACGGTTTTTGGGAGGATCCATGTCATTAATGGCAGACACTTTTGATGGATCTGGTTTAAGACCTTCTGCAGTCAAAATGTGTCCGAAGTATGGTACCTCTGTAGCACCTACTTCAAGTTTTTCCTCGTTAAACCTGATACCCATTTCTCGAGCTCGATTCATTACATTACGTAAGTTCGTGTCATGCTCCTTCTGTGTTTGACCAGTTACTAGAATGTCGTCAACTATTGAGACGATCACATCTAAGCCCTCAAAACATTCGTCAATTTCCCTTTGGAACTCATCTTGACTTGACTTGAGTCCAAATGGAAGTCTTAAGTACCTATACCGTCCAAACGGGGTATTAAAGGTAGTAAGGAACGATGACTGGTGTGAAAGTTTTATATTCCAGTAGCCAGACCTAGCGTCAAGCTTCGAAAAATAGCTTGCACCAGACAGCTTGGGCAATATATCCTCTAGTGTTCTTAAAGGATAGTGTGGTCTAGATATAGCCTTGTTCAGATCCTTGGGATCGAGGCATATACGGAGTTTGCCAGACTGTGGCTTCTCCACGATTACCATGGAATTAACCCAATCGGTAGGCGTCGTGACCTTGGCAATGACACCATCCGATTCCATACAATCTAATAGTTGCTTAACTTTGTCGTGTAGGGAAACGGGTACACTGGATGGATTTACAACAGGGGTAGCCTGTTTGTCAATGTGAATGTTGCATTCACCAGGGAATATACCTATGCCTTGAAACACATCAGCATATTCCTTAAGTACAGTTGTCTTAGTCATAGGAATGCTGTCTGTATTTTGTGACTTTATAGGGTCTACTGAGTACACTAATTTTATGAGGCCTAACTCCTCACATGATTTGAGTCCTATTATTGCAGTAGAGCGCGTCTCGACAATGTAAAAGTCTAAGGTTTGCTCGCATTTACCATGTTTACATGGGAGAGTACAGTAACCTACAGCGTTGAGGGTACCGCAATTATAATCAGAGAGTGTGCGGGGTGGTTTCTGGAGAGGGTGGTACAACCTAATTTTGTCATACATATGCTTGGGAATAATGTTAACTTGGCTGCCAGTGTCAAGCTTAAATTCTATTGGGAAAGAAACAGGACCTACCTTGACATTTGCGAAAGCCTGGCCATCTCTAACCTTTGATTTATGTACAGAATCAACAAACGTACTATCCTGTAATTTAATACATTGTACATTGGAACTTAAATCATGCACTGTTTTTGATCTGCACACCTTGGCGAAGTCCCAGTACCATAGCGTTGTTGTTGTTGTTGCTGCTGCTTCGGTTTATGTCGAACTGCATGAACATTTTGGGCTGCCATTTTGCTCATGGTCTTCAGATGCTCTTGTGCATATTCAAAACTTTGAGATATTTGCAACGCTTTTTCTAGTGTCAAGTCAGCTCCAACGTTAATGAGCTTTTCTCGTATTTTGGAGGACGAAACCCCAAATACTATTCTGTCGCGTATCATCTCGTCTTGGTCCTTGAAATTGCAGTCCTTAGCTAAAAACTTTAGCTTGGTGACATATTGTTCAATGGATTCGTTTCCTTGGAGTTCGTTGTTGCACTTAAACCGAGCGAATACTGGATTAAGCTTTGGCTGGACATAAGTTTTATAACGTTCGTAATGCACAGCAAGAGACTTTTTGTCGTCTTCTGATAATACCCACGTATTGAATATGTCACGCCCTTTTTCGCCAACCCATAAGAGCAAGTATGAAATTCTGGTGGCTTCATCTTTCCCTTTGAGTGGATCGTTGAAAATTAACTACACGTGCTGTTGAAACTTTTTCCAAGCCGCAGGAAGATTTGAATCGTCAAAGTTCATTTTTGGCTGTGGAATTCCAGATAAATCAATTTTGATGTTGTTGTGTTTTTACGAATTTAATTTATTATATTAATATGTCCAATTTCTAATAATCCAGTCAAGATCTTTTTATAATCGTTGATTGAAATATTTAAATCCCTTTATTCTGACACCATGTTGTGTTTCGCGTTAGGATGCTATCAAAGAGGAACACACGTCTAACTCTGCTGGTTATTTTAATAAGACTAAACAATATACACAGTTTATACAGGCATGCATATCTACCATCATATATCAAGTTACAACAGTGAGAACAATGCTCTGCAGTCCTCTACCGAGTACGTGTAGATAGTATACACAATATCATAACACCATATACATGGGACAGTGTGCCCTCTTCCAAAAGTACCATATACATGGGACAGTGTGCCCTCTTCCAAAAGTACCATACACATGGGGCAGTGTGCCCTCTTCCAAATGTACCATATACATGTGACAGTACATGGCACAGTGTGCCCTCTTCCAATGGTACCATATACATGGGACAGTGTGCCCTCTTCCAAAAGTACCATATACATGGGGCACTGTGCCCTCTTCCAAACGTACCATATACTTGGGGCAGTGTGCCCTCTTCCAAAAGTACCATAGACATGGGACAGTGCCCTCTTCCAAAAGTACCATATACATTGGACAGTGTGCCCTCTTCCAAAACTATCATATACATGGGATAGTGTGACCTCTTCCTAAACTACCATATACATGGGACAGTATGCCCTCTTCCAAAACTACAATTTACATGGGACAGTGTGCCCTCTTCCAACAGTACCATATATATGGGACAGTGTGCCCTCTTCCAAATGTACCATAGACATGGGACAGTGTGCCCTCTTCCAAAAGTACCATATACATTGGACAGTGTGCCCTCTTCCAACAGTACCATATACATGGGACAGTGTGCCCTCTTCCAAAACTACCATATACATGGGACAGTGTGCCCTCTTCCAAAACTACGTGCCCTCTTCCAAAACTACCATATACATGGGACAGTGTGCCCTCTTCCAAAACTACCATTTACATGGGACAGTGTGCCCTCTTCCAAAACTACCATATACATGGGACAGTGTGCCCTCTTCCAAAACTACCATATACATGGGATAGTGTGCCATCTTCCAAAACTATCATATACGTGGGACAGTGTGCCCTCTTCCAAAACTACCATTTACATGGGACAGTGTGCCCTCTTCCAAAAGTACCATATACATGGGACAGTGTACCCTCTTCCAAAAGTACCATATACATGGGATAGTGTGCCCTCTTCCAAAACTACCATATACATGGGACAGTGTGCCCTATTCCAACATAACCATATACACGGGATAGTGTGCCCTCTTCCAACAGTACCATATACACGGGACAGTGTGCCCTCTTCCAAAAGTGCCATATGCATGGGACAGTGTGCCCTCTTTCAAAAGTACCATATACAAGGGACAGTGTGCCCTCTTTCAAAAGTACCATATACATGGGACAGTGTGCCCTCTTCCAAAAGTACCATATACATGGGACAGTGTGACCTCTTCCAAAAGTACCATATACATGGGACAGTGTGCCCTCTTCCAAAAGTACCATATACATGGGACAGTGTGCCCTCTTCCAAAAGTACCATACACATGGGGCAGTGTGCCCTCTTCCAAATGTACCATATACATGTGACAGTACATGGCACAGTGTGCCCACTTCCAATAGTACCATATACATGGGACAGTGTGCCCTCTTCCAAAAGTACCATATACATGGGGCACTGTGCCCTCTTCCAAACGTACCATATACTTGGGGCAGTGTGCCCTCTTCCAAAAGTACCATAGACATGGGACAGTGCCCTCTTCCAAAAGTACCATATACATTGGACAGTGTGCCCTCTTCCAAAACTATCATATACATGGGATAGTGTGACCTCTTCCTAAACTACCATATACATGGGACAGTATGCCCTCTTCCAAAACTACAATTTACATGGGACAGTGTGCCCTCTTCCAACAGTACCATATATATGGGACAGTGTGCCCTCTTCCAAATGTACCATAGACATGGGACAGTGTGCCCTCTTCCAAAAGTACCATATACATTGGACAGTGTGCCCTCTTCCAACAGTACCATATACATGGGACAGTGTGCCCTCTTCCAAAACTACCATATACATGGGACAGTGTGCCCTCTTCCAAAACTACGTGCCCTCTTCCAAAACTACCATATACATGGGACAGTGTGCCCTCTTCCAAAACTACCATTTACATGGGACAGTGTGCCCTCTTCCAAAACTACCATATACATGGGACAGTGTGCCCTCTTCCAAAAGTACCATATACATGGGATAGTGTGCCATCTTCCAAAACTATCATATACGTGGGACAGTGTGCCCTCTTCCAAAACTACCATTTACATGGGACAGTGTGCCCTCTTCCAAAAGTACCATATACATGGGACAGTGTACCCTCTTCCAAAAGTACCATATACATGGGATAGTGTGCCCTCTTCCAAAACTACCATATACATGGGACAGTGTGCCCTATTCCAACATAACCATATACACGGGATAGTGTGCCCTCTTCCAACAGTACCATATACACGGGACAGTGTGCCCTCTTCCAAAAGTGCCATATGCATGGGACAGTGTGCCCTCTTTCAAAAGTACCATATACAAGGGACAGTGTGCCCTCTTTCAAAAGTACCATATACATGGGACAGTGTGCCCTCTTCCAAAAGTACCATATACATGGGACAGTGTGACCTCTTCCAAAAGTACCATATACATGGGACAGTGTGCCCTCTTCCAAAAGTACCATATACATGGGACAGTGTGCCCTCTTCCAAAAGTACCATACACATGGGGCAGTGTGCCCTCTTCCAAATGTACCATATACATGTGACAGTACATGGCACAGTGTGCCCTCTTCCAATAGTACCATATACATGGGACAGTGTGCCCTCTTCCAAAAGTACCATATACATGGGGCACTGTGCCCTCTTCCAAACGTACCATATACTTGGGGCAGTGTGCCCTCTTCCAAAAGTACCATAGACATGGGACAGTGCCCTCTTCCAAAAGTACCATATACATTGGACAGTGTGCCCTCTTCCAAAACTATCATATACATGGGATAGTGTTACCTCTTCCTAAACTACCATATACATGGGACAGTATGCCCTCTTCCAAAACTACAATTTACATGTCACAGTGTGCCCTCTTCCAACAGTACCATATATATGGGACAGTGTGCCCTCTTCCAAATGTACCATAGACATGGGACAGTGTGCCCTCTTCCAAAAGTACCATATACATTGGACAGTGTGCCCTCTTCCAACAGTACCATATACATGGGACAGTGTGCCCTCTTCCAAAACTACCATATACATGGGACAGTGTGCCCTCTTCCAAAACTACGTGCCCTCTTCCAAAACTACCATATACATGGGACAGTGTGCCCTCTTCCAAAACTACCATTTACATGGGACAGTGTGCCCTCTTCCAAAACTACCATATACATGGGACAGTGTGCCCTCTTCCAAAACTACCATATACATGGGATAGTATGCCCTCTTCCAAAACTATCATATACGTGGGACAGTGTGCCCTCTTCCAAAACTACCATTTACATGGGACAGTGTGCCCTCTTCCAAAAGTACCATATACATGGGACAGTGTACCCTCTTCCAAAAGTACCATATACATGGGATAGTGTGCCCTCTTCCAAAACTACCATATACATGGGACAGTGTGCCCTATTCCAACATAACCATATACACGGGATAGTGTGCCCTCTTCCAACAGTACCATATACACGGGACAGTGTGCCCTCTTCCAAAAGTGCCATATGCATGGGACAGTGTGCCCTCTTTCAAAAGTACCATATACAAGGGACAGTGTGCCCTCTTTCAAAAGTACCATATACATGGGACAGTGTGCCCTCTTCCAAAAGTACCATATACATGGGACAGTGTGACCTCTTCCAAAAGTACCATATACATGGGACAGTGTGCCCTCTTCCAAAAGTACCATATACATGGGACAGTGTGCCCTCTTTAAATAGTACCTTCTATACAGGACAGTGCGCCAGCTTTAAATGCTCCTTAGGATTAAGGCGGTGCCCGCCTTGAGTATTATCTTAGAAGTAGGACCGTGTGCCTACCTTGAATAGTACCTTACAGGTAGGACGTTGTGCTCACCGTGAATTGTATTTATGAAATAGGACAGTGTCAACTGTGACATTGCTTTAGGAGTGGGGACGGTGAACCAGGTCACCTATCCAGGTAAAGTATTGGATAGTCACTGTGTGCACGTCATACTTCGGAGTACTGGTTGAGTCGTTAAGTTACAATACCAAACATAACAAACAAGACATTACGTCAATGTTCCAGACACCGTACATTACGTACAGACACCGTACATGTACGTCCCAAATAACGTGGCTGTGTCCACATTTACAGTGCTCAGTACTGTAATATCAAATAACAATGTACCTATTGTAATTGTTCTACATAGTATAATATTATATTAAATACATATAATTTAATTTCATACAGGCATTGACTATTGCTCGGAACTTTTTCCGGTTAGTTGTGAAGCCTAAAAAAACAAAAAAAAACAAAACAAAAAAACATACGCTTTTATACCTATATTTTGAACTAGGATTCCATTATTAGTTAAGCTATTGCCACCTTATGGACTGATGGGTCACAGTTCCTTGTCGTCCGATGAAAGGCATGCTCTATACGTCACCTTAACCAGGAAATTCATTGTTGATTATATGTCCTGTTGAGAACAATACTCTTTCAGCATGCCTCGGAATGAAACACAGTCTGACAAGCTTGGTCGCCTTCTGACAAGGAGGATTGCGGATGACCCAGAGCTGCGGGAATCCCTCATGTTATCTCTGGATATCGTCCCAGCACAGTACACTTCCACAAGAGCGCACATAAAAGGCGCGCTGAACTGTCTGACAAAGGCAGGGACCCGCCAAGAAGAGGCGAATTGAGGACACAATACAACCCTCGTCCTCTGACACATCATCGTCGGATGACAACATACGTTACGCACTGGCGGAGGGTCAGTACAGTGAAATAAATTCAGATGGCAATGCCAGCGACGATGAGGACAGTGCTTCCAATGAGGACCCCAGTGACAGGGAAAACGGTGAGAGTCCGACACCTCTGACAAAGATAACAGAGGCAAATAAACACGCAACATATCTAAGCGAAGACCCCGTGACAGTTCCACTGCACTTAACACCAGAGGGAGTACTTCTCTAAAACACAAAATGATAAGTTCCTCATTTGCAGTTTCAACCAGGTAGGCTTACAACAGATATATTCAACGCTTCGAAGGGTTTTGCAACCAACAAAGCGTCGGTCTCTACAATTCTGCTTTTTATTGCCTCTCTGTACACCATGTTTTTTGCAACATCAACTATTTACTGTCATTTATCTGCAATTACTTTCATTCTCAAACTAGCAAACAAACCAGACTCTACACAGAATTTCTTAGTTCAAAGAATGATAATGGGTTGCAAAATAGGATCGAGATCAGTAGACTCAAGCGTACATATCCTCCTACCTGACCTTCGCAAATTGGTTAAAGCATGTACACATATTTTCTACATTTATGACTGCATTATGTACCAGGCTATTTTCCTTACCGCTTTCCATAGATTGTTTCGATTAGGTGAACTCCTTGCTTCCCGCTGTGCTTTGTCAAACAAAGTCGTACAGTATAAAGATATTCAAATTACAAAAAGTTGCGTATGCATAACTTTACATCATTTCAAAACTAAAAGCAACCCGATTCCTGTTAAAATCTTTATTTCAAGTTCAAATAGCAAGTACTGCACTGTTAAACACCTCAAACAATATATGAGCGTAAGAGGGCCAAATTGAAAACATTGGAGCCGAATAATGTCTTTATGGCACAAACTCGTTTCGTGAAGTTTAAGTTCACATGGTTTTCGTTGAAATCATCAATTGTTTGGAGTAACTATAAAAAGAAATATAAAAAGATCGGAAAGGGAAAGTAGCATTCAAGGATGACAGTCAACCACAACACACAGAAACAAACACGCAAACAGACAAACAAGAAGGCAAAAGCAATAATAAATGCAAACGACATCACAAACACAAAAGGGTTAAGAACAGGGCTACCGCATTGCAACGGTCAGTGGCAAAGTAGACCACTGGGGGTTTAAACAGGTTCTAGGATGCACCAAACCTCACACTTACCCTACTGTCATCCCATTAAAACAGGACAGTGTAAATAAAGAAATCCCCGCCATGATCTAGTATATAACCAACAAGGCAGCATCAATAGGCAATATAAGTAAAACACAAATATGCTCGTGTAAATATAATACAAAAAACAATAGCCTAGAAAGCCACAATGAATGTACTCAATGACTTGGCAGAAGCCAGAGCAGAAAGAGAATACACCATTAAGGGCACGGCAAGAAAGATCATGGACAAACATCAAACGCCACCGTCCCAATGGGCTTTAGGTAGGCGTCATCATAGGATCCACAGCCTGTCCGGTCATCGTACAATTAAAGAGGAAAGCACAGTGACGAACTGTAAAAGGGTCCACCACCAAGCATGCAGTACGTTGCAAAATGATAGGGTCATAACCTCTTTTGATAAACTTCTTAACAAGTTTAACAAAGATAGTATGAAAATGATCATGACCAAGAATCTTACGAAGTTTATAAATCACATCACCATAGAAGTCAGGTTGTGATAGTCCTTGTCGCAGAAGAGTCCTTAAATTACTTTTATATTTGGAAAGAAGATCAGGGTTACGATAATAAAAGTTTGCAAAGGTTTTACGAAGTTTATGGTAACGGTAACCCTGATTGAGTAACTTTTTAGTTATACAAGGATTACGAATATTAAAGTCAACTCGAGTCCAAGCTCTAGGAAAACGAATAAGTTGAGACACATACACCCCATAAGAAGTTGCTCGGGGAACATCCCCATCCAAGTGGAGATAATTAACAATGTCAAAATTAAAATCATCTCTCTTGTCATAGATTTTGCTAATTATTTTACCATTTTCAATCGAGAGATCTAAATCAAGAAAAGATCCGTTATTATCAGATATATTAGCTTTGTTAAGCTGAAGTTTTTTAGGATAAATGTAATTAACCATAGTTGTAAAGAAAGGGTTGTCAATGTTCAATATGTCATCCAGATACCGAGAGGTGTCATTAAACGCTTCAATAACATCTGCTTGGGTATCTGGTGAAAGACTCAACATGAAATCCCTTTCATAGCAAAATAAGAACAAATCTGCGACAAGTGGTGCACAGTTCGTACCCATAGGGATACCAACAATTTGTCTATAAATGGTGGTTCCATACCTGACGAAAATATTATCTAATAGGAAGATGAGTGCTTCACAAACTTCATAGCAAGTCCACATAGTATAATTGTCTAAACTACCGTTAGTAAAAAACGCTTTTATATTATTACATGCCAAAAATGTAGTATTTTCTCTAGCGAATGTATTATGAATTAGAGAAATTAGCTTGTCTTTAATAAGGTGATGTGGTAATGTTGTATATAGTGTAGAGAAGTCATATGTGCTTATTGATGAAACTTGACCTTTATTGAAAATCTTATCAAGAACGTCTCCTGAATTTTTTATAGACCAAAATAAATTAATCCCTGAGTTTTCATAAGTTTTATCACGATATAGTTTAACGTGATCTTTAACGGCAGTAAGACAAGAAGTTAAAAGTTTGGAGATGTTTGTTGTGGTGCAGGCACTAGAATTCGAAATAAAGCGAGCCTTATATAGATTGTTATGTAATTTAGGAGTCCAGTACATAGTAGGCAGTTTATTTTGCTTATTGTTTACACCAGCCTTTTAAGTAGTGCACCGAGTGATATGTGCGGAAACAACATAATCTTCAGTAGAATTAACTGGAGTATACGAATTGGTGCTGCCGAGTTCCAGAGATAAAACATTGACGTAATGTAGGTGTCAAACAATAATTACATTATTAGCATGTTTTCTACCTAAAACACACTAAAGTTCAATATGAAGCTTGTAGTTACAGTCAGTGTCTAGTTCTATAGTAGAAAGCATGTTGGAACATCTCTAAACATTTAGCAATTCGAAGCACATGCTACAAAAAAATTATAAAAAAAAATTAAAAAAAATAGGTCCTTGAATGTTACATTTTCTGTAACAATGTTCGACTGTTATATCTACTGTTAACGTGGTATATAAATTGTAAAACATTTAGAGAAATAGAAAGCCTGCTATTTATTCAAAACACTATAGTATGTTAGAGATGAAGTTAAGGCAGATCCATAGCAGTATTTGCACAAGTTGTTCGCAGATATCAATCAATCAATCAATCGAGTGTTTGTTTAAGTAATTAGTCCATCATAAATGTATGATGTAATTCAATCTTCCTGCTGCTTGTTAAATTGCTCCACTAAGCTGTCAAAACGTGCTAATCGTTTCCTTTTTATTCCGGTCCGGTCACGGTCAATCGTATGACGCGTGCTAGACTGTGTATCGATTTCTAACTCACTGTTAGTTTCCCCAATAGTAAAAGCGCTATACCAGTCTTTATCTAGGCCGATAACGCTTGAGCCATTGAAAAAAAGGGGAAATACGATTTAGAATTTATTTTTCTTTGCGCAAGTTCTCTTTTGTTGAGCCATATTTTATTTTCTTGCTTATTTGGCACTGTTTTCGCATCACAGTGTGAGCCCTACACTTGAATATACAATCGGACATCCAGCTAGGGTCCTTTTCACCACTAATAAGTGGAACTGACAAATTATGGGGCATGGTGTGTCCTGGAGGAACATGGGGTAATTGTCCTTTTGAGTAGCATTGATGTTGTTGCTACATTTGTAACTATGCGAGGACGAATGGACGGAACATGGGGTATGTTCTTCTTAGATACTTCCTTTCTTTCTTCAGTTCAGATTATTAGGCATGGTGTGTGCGGGTGAACATGAGGTATGTTTCTCTCATATACATCACGTATATCATTATTTTACTCGTCTCTTTCTCGTATGCATCATGTACATACTTACTTGTTTACCTGTTTTTTTGGTATTTTTTAAGAGTTGTAGGCAACAATGAACTTGTGGCTACTTGTTGATCTTATATAGCTTTGTAAATCTGCGACGACTACTAGCGGAACATGGGGTATGTTCCCCTTAGATACGTCCTTATGTTTCAGTTTTAATAAGATGCTGTTTTGCCATACTACTTTATATGTTTTTGGATAATTATTTTGCCTTCAAACTGTCGTAATGTTGATGTTAAACTCTTTAAATTCTAAAGCAACACACATTTAGTACGTATTACTATATAACTTTGTAAGCACTGCTTCTTTTTGTCAATTGTGCATATCACATTCAAGTCTCACTTTTGCGTTTACGACAATTTAAGCATTACTATTAATAGTTCTGGTTGTTCCTTTCAACTTTGTTTCAAATTACATTGTATACACATCCGGATGGGCAGTTACTACCGGTTTGGGTAGTTTGTGTGTTTAGAATCAGCTTGGACTGGAAATGCTTAAGAAAGTCAGGGGATAGAAGATGCCTTTCTGGTCTGAGCGCAGATTCTTCCTACCTCCCTTCCTACGCAAAAAAAAAAGAAATAAATAAAAAATAATAATGCTAGGTTTCAATTAGGGTTGGGGCAGCTGGCTCGCAGATTTCCTGGCTTTCTGAAGTTTTCCTGTTAATCACGATTCTACTCCCAATGGATTGTGGTATGTTTTTGATGAGCATTTGCATGAAGATGTACAATTTGTGATAATTTACTGCCTCTCAGTTCCCTTAGACATGGATTGTTAATTATTACGTAGGCATTATTTTTCTTGTCTTCACTGCATCTGGTTTATTGTTTAATTTAGTTGATAACATGTTTAGTTATGACATATTAATAATTTTGTTTTATATAGTGACATTACATTGTCTATGAACAATTTAGCAAATGCGATCTAGCTGTGAATATTGTCATATCACCTTAGGGAGCAATTGTACAATCACGAGGCTTTAGCAACTACAACGGCTGCCTCGTCAGGCACGTACGATATTTCACTTACAAGTGCAGGTTCCCTTTGGTTGGACATTTTGTGTGTATTTATGTTCATCCAACTTATTGTCAATATCGTTTATAAAGTTGTATAACTTTGATATATCAGTTACACTTTCAGTTCAAAGTAAAATAATTTCCGTCTGAATTTTAAGTAAGTCAGACAAGTACAAAACTATACTATAATTCTTAGTGCCTTGCTTTCCACTTTGACAATAATGAACCCAGGTTACCTGCACTTTGTATGGCTGAAAACGAAACATAAAATAGGGTTTTCTGTTGAAATATGGAAAACGGATTTATGTTTTGACAGAGAACCGGGGCGTTTGGTACTCTCAGTACTCTGACAAGGCTAAGCAGACGATTATGCACTCTTAATGTCTGTGAAGCTGGCCAATCACTACTTCGGGGACCAGTATCCCTTGTCATGGATATCCCTCTAGGGAGGTATTGAAGACAGACGCCATTTTTCTGCGAGAGAGTCAGGTCTGTCAACCCTTTTCCCCTAACCTCCCCACCATCCACCTTCATTGTGTGCATCTGTCGTTGCTTGCAAAAGCGGACATATACGTGCCTTCTGATACCTCAACGCCCTGTTTCTCTATCTGCAAACGTCCTTGAAATGTATATCATTTTTCTAACCTAGTCATTTAATTGTATCTTATGCTAGTCACGTGTGTGTATTTATGCACTTTGTATGGACGAAAACGAAACATAAATAACAATATTGTAAAATTAAATAATGCCACAAAGTTGAATCAATAGTTTTCATCCTGAATTGCTCAAGTTTGTTTTGGAGTCAACATACGCTGCTCAATAAAATGACAAACAAATTTAGACGACGTCGTAAATTCTGAACTGTGTTTTACAAACAGTCGTTTCCTGAAAGAGACGATAATTATCTCCAATCCATACAATTCCAGATCCCGCATCGAATTATCTTTACTAATATAAAATTATTTCAATTTAACATGTCGAAATTCGAATTATGTGCTTTGTGTAACAATTCAAATTTAACCAGTGTACATTTGTTTTTCTCTCACGAAATAGTATAATACAACTGTTCACTGTTGTAAAGGAAAACTGTCCTCCTTGAATGCTACTTTCCCTGTCCGAACTTTTATTATTTCTTTATGATGTATACTTATCAAGGACATTTAGAAATGAATTTACGCGTAAATATACACAGTAGTGTCGCAGGATGGACGTAGAGTGGCTGGCTAGCCACGAACAAATTAGGAGAGATTTTATTATAATTAACATTAATTTAGAAGTTCTTTTTAAAACTTTTTTTTAGCATGCTCTCTATAACGATTGGATCTAGTTCACCAAAATATTCATTGTTTAATACAGGTTCAAGGAAATGTCCACTGTTGACTAATGTTCACTTTATTGGTCACCATATATACCACCTCACACGCAATCGTCGATTTTACCTCCTACGCTATTACCGCTTACCGCTTATAATTGCTTAAGCCGGTGCTAGGAGGCGTGATAGGTGTTGAATTGTACATTATCTTGCATCAACAGACTCAATATAAACGAGTTTGCTACTTTTCTCTCTTGTTTGTGTTTGTTGCTTCCAAGGGATCCCCTTTTCAGTATTTATTCCACACTATTACCGTTTTCGTCTCAACGTGCACGTCTATATGACTTTGTGACGTCTTTGACCATTTTGTAATATTTTCTGATTCCCTTTCATCTCTGCAAGCACTGGGTAATATGAAACATGATAACCCAGTTGTGCTTCAACTTTTAGAAAAGTACAATTCTCTTATAATTGATAATGTTATTATTTTCTGCTGGCTTCCAAGCCATGTAAGAATACGTGGTAACGATAGAGCTGATAATGCTGCTAAGGCAGCATTAGATTTACATATAACTAATACCAAATTACCTTATACTGATTTTAAAAGTTGTATTAACACATATATTCGTAACTCTTGGCAAGCCGCTTGGGATTTGTCAGTTAACAATAAACTCCATCCAATTAAACCGTTACTCGGAGAATGGCGTTCTTCTAATAGACCCATTCGTCGAGAGGAAGTTGTCCTAGCTCGGTGCAGGATAGGGCATACACGTTATACTCATTCATATTTATTACAAGGTTAGCAATTACCAGAATGTATACCCTGCTTTGCACCGTTAACGGTCAAACACATCTTATTGGAATGTGTAGACGTTGATCCTATGCGTCAAAGGTACTACAATGTTAATACTATGAAAGAGTTATTTGATACTGTAGATTTTGGTCTTGTTTTAGATTTCCTGAAAGAGATCAGACTATATAAATCATTGTAATGTGTTCTTATATATATTTACTTGTTTATATACCCGTTGACGGGCATTTGTTGATTAACATACATAGTTTATAATACACATTATCATCCCTTATTTTTTAATAGTTTTATCTTTATATATTTACATTAATTTTTAATTAATACTTCATTTTTCATATTTTTTTGCGCACAATATGACCTATTTATGTGTCGACGTGCCGTAAAACACCATTCATTCATTCATTGTCCACACGCGACGAATTCGTATCGTCCATCGATCAAGTGTTTCTTATGCATCGTCCAACAACTTTGTGTGATGTATCGTCCAGAGCGGCGATGTGTTGCTTTTTGCATCGTTTATCGACGATTTCAATTGGCTCGTCCCACGACGACCTAACCTGCAACGATGTCTTGTTTCATCTAACCACAGAACGCGGTTGTTTCGCCTATAATAACATATACGTCTTAGACAGGTACTTGCCGTGTCTGTCTGGGCTATTTTACATGCATATATACATAATCATCTATGTGTTTTACTTATATTGCCTATTAATACCGCCTTGTTTATTAGAGAATATTACCTGGAGGGTATTTCTTTACTTACACTTTCCCGTTTTATTGTGATGACAATAGGGTAACAGTGAGGTTTGATACACCCTAGAACCTGGTTTGAACCCACAGCAGCATGTTTGCCACTAACCGTTCCAATGCGGTAGCCCTAATGTCAACCCGTTTGTGGTGTCGCATTTTTATTTCTTATTAACGTTGTGTTTTTTGTTCGTTTGAATGCGTATGTTGATTAACTGTGTTCTGTGAAAGCTACTTTCCCTGTTCGACTTTTATAGCTACGTTTTTTGTCAACAATTTAAATATGTAACCATTAATAGTTATTATTATCTACATGTATTAATAAGTACAGTTGTCATGGACGACACTGATACTAGTTATTATTATCTGCATGTATTAATAAGTACAGTTGTCATGGACGACACTGATACAACTATCACTTTCGATCATCATTAATTCAATTAATAAACTGTAGGTCTTTCTCCTCACTGTTCACAGTATAACGCCATTTATGTATGTATCTGCTATATTGTCTCAATATATGTTATGTTCACATGGTATTAATGTTGGTGCTCAAAACCGGCTTTCATTTGTTCAGGCAACAAGAAAAGAAAAAAAAGGACATTAATTTATAAACATGAATACAAAAGCAATACCAACTAGTTGAATACAATTAATTTAACCTGAGTCCATGAACCTTCTTGTAAGATATCGCTTCATATCTCCTGGTTACTTTCCGTATTTTTTAGGCATTGTTCAGTAGTGCTGGTTTGATGAATTTCAACAGATCCAGCCAGTAAAAGAACCAGATAAAACTAGATGATTTATTATTCAAATATGCCACATACTTAAACTATAAAATGCAGTGTGATGTACTGCATTTTATGACAGGTAAACTACCAAGTAAAAGGAAGTTCTGCATTCGTATGTCTTAAGAGTACATCAATAATTCCCTTTTAGTTTCTTGCTATAAAGACAATGCTTCAATATCATTGGAGTAGTGTATGATGGTTGAGAGTATTGAGTACTGTTGTTTTAAATTGTAAAAACACTATGTTTATTTACATTTCATTGTTCCCCGCTTCCTGAACAGCAAAACGACGACATGATACACCCGTTCGTCGTGCATCCGGACGGCCTTTCAAATTGTTTCTATAATAATTTTTTTAACTTACTAGTTATTTTGCATCTTCATACGCAAACAAAACGTTATGTGTTTTACTTATATCTCCTATTAATGCTGCCTTGTTTGTTAAAGAACATAATCTGGCAGGGATATCTTTATATACACTCCTGTTTTATTGGGATGACAATAGGGTAAGAGTGACGTTTGGTGGTTTAAAGCCCCAGGGGCCTTTTTTGACACTGACAGTTCCAAGGCGGTAGCCCTTTTTTCAATACCCCTTTTTTGTTTGTAATGCCATATTTTACCTTGTATTCATCTTTGTATGTTTCTGTACGTGTTTGTGGTTGACTGTGGTCTTTGGATGCTGCATTTCCTGTTCGACTTTTATATCCATTTCAACCTGACTACGATTCTAAGGAGAAGGCAAAGTCCTAAATGGGACAAGGTATGTGATACAAATGACATTATGAAAGTTGTCTGGACAACCAGTTCTTGTCTCCATTTTATCATACTGATTCAAACTTAGTAGACATCTGCATTATACAAAAACATTTTCTTACTTTTAATTGTGAGATTCACGCTTCAAAATCTAAGACGACTGTAACCACTGTAGGGATCCGTACACCGGATCTTGGTCAAGACTCCGTTCACTAGTACGGAGTTTTGGTCAGCCATGTTGTAGAAAACGTGCGGATAACAACAGCAAAGGTAGGTTAACCACGTTTTTCTCCTATTTTTATTCATGTATATGAATAATCAGTATTGCTATATGTTGCGGAAACATTTCCCCGTTCAAATATTACCGTACATTGTTGACATAGTACTTTAAATGCTAAAATTCGGATCAAAGAAAAACAATTGCCGGTGCTGAAATTCGCCCAAAGTACCCTTCAGCAATAAATATCTCATTATTTTCAAGTTAATGAAAATTTTGAATTGGCAGATTTATTTGTTTTTCCAGTATACGTGCATGTTCAAAATTTCAGCATCATTCATCCGAAATTGGCCGAGATATGAATCGAAACAAAACGTGCCCAGCGTAACTAGTTCATATAAAAAGACGCTGATTTGTGTACGGAGTCTTGTCCATGTACTGTACGGGGTTTTGCAATGCAAAAAATGTTTTCGCTGCTCTGCACTGATGTTATTTACTTATATCTGTAGTAATTCGTAGACTATTATTTAGGTCCTATATGTCTTATACCATGTTGTATTGTTAAGACGAAAAAATGCAGAAAACTAAAACTTAAAAGGGATAATTCTTGAAAAAGACTCCGTATTTATTCCAAATGACTACATGTACTACAAACTAAGTCCAGACGTATATTATTGTCTGTTAGAATTGATACAGTTGTCCAATTTTAGCTCATTGTGACCACAGTTAACGTCATATAATTTTTTTGGTCATTTACAACAATCCATTACATTGGTCAATGTTTATTCAACTTAGAAATGAGGTAATTGCTTCAATCCGCGAATCTAAGGAATCGTACAAGTCAAAACTTACATCCCAGTTAACTGATAAATCAATCCCCCCAGGTAAATGGTGGCGTATAGCAAAATCGATCTCTAAATTGAACAAAGTAACTCAACCAAACTTTACAATAAAAAATAACGGTCGTATTTTAATACACCCAGTAGACAAAGCAAACGCATTGAATTCTTCCTTTTCTGCAACATCTCATATTGAACATGAACCGGAATTACCTACTTTTCATAATCGCACTGACAATAAAATGAATGACTTTATTATAAATGAAACGGAAGTAATTGATCAATTGAAAATCTTGAAATTATCGAAACCTCCAGGCCCAGATATGATTAGCCCAAAGGTGTTACAATTAGTTTTAAATAGCATCGCTGCTCCATTTACGCGACTTTTTAATCTGTCATTGTCCACTAGAAAAGTACCATACCAATGGAAACAGGCGAATGTAACTCCTATTTTTAAGGGCAAGGGAGAACCTGACATGCCGGGCAATTATAGGCCTATATCCATTACCAGTATTATTTGCAAATTGATGGAAAAAATCGTATTTAAACACTTGTTCAACTATATCAAAACAAATAACCTTCTGTGCAAATACCAGGCAGGCTTTCAACCTAGAGACTCTACAGTAAATCAGCTCATAGAAATATATAATAACATAATAAGCAACCTCGACGCTGGGAAAGATGTACGAATTATATTTTGCGATATTGCTAAAGCATTTGACAAAGTATGGCATGCTGGGTTGCTTTTTAAATTAGCTAAATATGGTATCAATGATTCATTATGTAACTGGATACGTAGCTATCTCTCTGATAGGCAGCAAAAAGTAGTCCTAGACGGATTTTCTTCAAGCTTCAGTACTATAGATGCAGGTGTTCCGCAAGGCTCTGTTTTAGGTCCGTTTCTATTTCTGCTTTATATAAATGACATCACAGATGACTTATTGAATGATGTACGGTTATTTGCTGATGACACTTCTCTTTTTGTTGTAGTTGATAAAAACCCAGTAGAATGTGCCAACTCTCTTACAAATGATCTTTGCAAAATATCTGAATGGTCAAAAAAATGGGCTGTTACATTTAATCCTCAAAAAAACAAAAGCCTTGTTTGCACTAGAAAAAACTATAACCACCCACCAGTCTACTTTGATAATGATATAGTACAAGACGTAGCGTCACATTGCCACCTTGGATTAACAATTCAGTCCAATGCAACTTGGTCGCATCATATAGAAAATATATACGAAAAAGCATGTACACGATTTAACATTCTAAGAATGCTTAAGTACAAACTTGACAGACAATCTCTATTGAAAATATATATCGCCTTTATAAGGCTTATACTTGAATATGGAGATTCAGTATGGGATAACTGTACACATGGATAATCTGATCTATTAGAGAGCGTCCAAGTTGAAGCAGTACGAATAATAACAGGCCTCAGATGCAATTCCTCTAGATCATACTTATATACTGAATTGAACTTAGAAACATTTACAAAAAGAAGAAAAGATCATAAACTTGTAACTATTTACAAAATCATTTATGGCATAAGTCAAGATTGCATGTATAACTTAATCCAGCCATACTTACCTGTAAACAATAATTATAACCTTCGAACTTCAGGATTAAACTTGCGTCTCCCTCTTTGTGGTACAACATCATATTATAACAGCTTTCTGCCGAGTACAATTAAATTGTTGAATGCTTTACATTTAGACGCTAAAAATGCAACATCTGTTGAAAACTTTAAGCATAAACTTAGGGCTATTGAACATAGGACTGACAGTCCATATCACTATAATATAGGAAATAGGAATGATAACATCATCCATTGTCAATTAAGAAATAATTCAAGTAATCTAAATACGCATTTATTTGACCACTTCATGACA
The DNA here is from genome assembly GCA_037043455.1 of Cyrtodaria siliqua. Taxonomy (NCBI): domain Eukaryota; kingdom Metazoa; phylum Mollusca; class Bivalvia; order Adapedonta; family Hiatellidae; genus Cyrtodaria; species Cyrtodaria siliqua. Next base: position 26,482 of record JAWPHD010013417.1, on the reverse strand, counting down.
GATTCAGCAGTATGTCCGAAATGTGGCAATCCATGTGAGGACAATACTCATTTCTTTTTCAACTGTCCACTGTATAACCAATTCAGAAATGACTTACTTGATACCCTAGGTATGTACATGAATGTGTACATGTATGTGTATACTATTGTATTTTCAGATAAGTTTTGTCACAATGCTAGAAGTTTTTTTTATATATTATCATCTTTCTTCCTTTTTTATTGTAATTTTTGTTTTTTTGTTTGTCTGTTTTTTCAGTTATCTTAAATTCCAAAATTAACTATTGGTTACAGAAACTCATACTAAAACCATTATATTTTGTAATAATCGGTACATTTTTATATATATTTCGTACTGGTTTCCAGTATGATTTTCTTTCTGTTTATTCTTTCTTTTTTTCTCACTTAAATTCTTTCTGACAGTACAAAGAGTTACTACTAAACAATAACGGTACACATGTTTCAAAGATTCTAAGTTAATTGTCAAACCAATATATGCAAACTGTACTACAATTCCACATTTTATGTTATGTTTTATATGAATTTATTGTTTATATGTACCTTGATATGGGAGAGGTCTTACATAGGCATTGCCTGTTGTCCACTTGAATCAAATATTGTTTAAATAAAGTATTATTATACGTCCCACAGGCGTTAAAAATCCTTACCGTATTTTTTCAAACAGTTTGCCTGTCAGGTTAAAATTAATTCTATGCCCCATACTGACATCTAAACTATATCAAACATTCCTAAGCATGTTAATAGGAAATGTAAAGTTGGTTCTTAAACTACATTGACAACATACGATATAGATAACGGCATGGGTTAATATTAATTATCTATATAGCTCGCATGATTATATCTGTTCAAGGAAATCTACGTTGATTCAGTTCTAATGACACTACATTGACTGTTTACAAACATTCAATGAATGTTTTATGTATTACATGTAATGCAAGTACCATTAAAACCATAGTTTCATACAATATATTTAAAGCAAAATTCCGTACAGTTAAAAGAGAATATTTGCAGTACTCCGTACACAAGTGCCCAAGACCCCGTACACAAAGATTAATTTTGTTTCGATTCATATCTCGGTCAATTTCGGATTAATGAAGTTGAACATTTGAACATGCACGTATATTGGAAAAACAAATAAATCTGCCAATTCAGAATTTTCATTAACTTGAAAATTAATGAGATATTTATTGCTGAAGGGTACTTTGGGCGAATTTCAGCACCGGCAATTGTTTTTCTTTGATCCGAATTGTAGCATTTAAAGTAATATGTCAACAATGTACGGTAATATTTGAACGGGGAAATGTTTCCGCACCATATAGCAATACTGATTATTCATATAAAATGAACAAAAATAGGAGAGAAACGTGGTTAACCTACCTTAGCTGTTGTTATCCGTACGTTTTCTACAACATGGCTGACCAAAACTCCGTACTAGTGAACGGGGTCTTGACCAAGATCCGGTGTACGGATCCCTACAGTGGTAACGTGATATGTTGTGAACAAATGACGTTCCGAGAAAGTTTTCCGAAATGTGTTGGTCTCAATTTCCATCCTATCCTTAGTATACGTATTCAAGTATTGACGCTTTTGTTTTGTGATTGGCATGTCAAAATCAATGAAGAATGGCCTCCTTGATAAATATGTAAACATTACGCTTATACAGTTTCCGGATATTTTAGGTCACAGTTTTTTACGTATCCTTTTCAAACTTAACGTGCACCTTAATTAATATAAAACCTTTCCTGAATTCGATCCAAGCATCATTATTTAAGATTGCCGCGACATTAAATTACTTGAAACATAAAAAAAATACAAACATAAATCCACCCAATCTCAACCCAGAGTTGTCTTTCCTTGTATTCACATACAACATCTGTCAACGTCTGAGCAAATCTTGGAAAACGATGAAATGAAAAAGTACTTGTTGAAACTCATTTATTTCCCTCTCAGCTTCATTTGAAAAGTATAAATTTAAAAGAAACCAACAAGATATGTAATGCGATAATTAAGTAGATAAACAATTAGTTTTGCTCAGAATTATATTGCGGTAGAATAAAGTTTATACTTTGGCATATCACTCGGCCGTTAAAACATTCAAAATGCTAACGATCATTACGTTCTTATAGGGATACGGTATAGTGTTTGTGTTTACCAGCAATTTCCAAAATCTCATAGCTTTAAACAGTCTATTTAAAACTAAAGTACCGACTTTAATTCATCAAATATTTCAAAAGTAAGCTGTGTTTCGGTCGAATGTTCACCACTCAATCAGCAAAACCTTGTACATTAGTGGTGTCAGGCAACGGTGTAGATTTCTGTTGCCTGACAGAAGTCAATACTACAACCCCGGTAGCGACTGAAATGCACAAGGAAATGCATTAAACATGACATTTTGAAAGATTTCCGAACGTATGTGGTTTCTATTTTCATCTCATAGGCAGATCCATTATATTTAAGGTTGTTTATGTTGATGATGTCTCACATGTGACTTTTCAAATTTTATATTTAACATTTTATGTATGATGATGAGTGTGGTCCATATGCAAGTTTCTGGACTGGGCAGTCAGACCTAAACAGTTATAGGGACCATAAGCACAATACAATAGGTGTTATAATATTCGAATCTGACAAACAAACAAAACCATACAAAACGTAATTATGTCAATTTACTTTAATTTGACTCAATTATAAGTTTAAACTGCGTTTGTACAGTTCCTTTTTTCCCTTTCTAAGTTCTGCATTAAACGTATTGAGCGTAGAAGCCAATTCAAGTCTGCAATATATTTCGAAGTCCAACGGCACTTCTTTTTCTAACATTAGTGTTTAAATAATTCAATAGCATATTTCGTTGCTTGTTTTGAATTGTTCGACTCTTTTGAATCAAATATTCTCTGCAGATGGTCGTTATTTATGCTTGCAAATCTGTTTTAAAGAGTTGACATACATCATAGTTCACTCTTAAAAGTTTATTTTTATTCTTTGGGTACCTCGTTCTTTTTATATTCCGAAAATAAAGCTTTATATTATACCTCACTTTTAAACTTTTGTATAAACTACTATAGCCTGATGTGGAACATAGAGATATTGTTTTCAGATTATGACGTGGAGCGGTCAACATGTATTGTGTCATGATTTTGATGTCACAGCAAGCGTATAAATAGGTATTAGGTTTGTCCTTGATCAACAGGCTATACGTAAATAAATCTTTAACCGCTTTAAAATATCTGTGATGCGGATAGAGTATGATGTTGCTGAAATCGTTAAAATGTTGATATAATGTGTGAACAATGTTTAAAAGATATGAATCTTGTTTATTATTGAATAAATCAAAACTTTAAAAAAATATTTTTTTCAAAAATTGACATTTGTCTGGGTCGACATTATTTCGTCATGTTGACAATATCCACTGCCAGCTTCCCAGGGATGCAGGATTGGTATAATAAATTAGAGGATAATAATTTGAAATCATGAAATAAAAAGTCAACGAGAAATCTAGCTTGTTATCCTGGGATTGTGTAAATGCCAACTTTATGTTTTTGACACTCATACTAACCTAATTTAATTAAGAATGTAATTACTTAAGTTGACAGAAACGTATTTCGCCTTCGGACAAGTGATACTGTTCAATGCATGTTAACATTATTTTAGATTTATCATTCCTTCATTGCATTAACAAGAGTGCCCTACACCGTAAATACCCAGAATGGCCTTATACTACCACAAGTTAAGTGCTCTTCAGCTCCCTGATGTTAAATTAGTTCCTAATAAATGTTTGTCTCTGTATTTATAGAGAAATGTAACGGCAACTTACGTAATTGCCTCTAAGCCAAATAGTGTGTCTAGAGTCCCAACAATTCGCACAAAGCTGGACATTTAACTCCGCTAGGTTTTGATAGTTGGGAAAACAAATAGCTTTTGGAGGCAGCCTGTAGTTAATGTTTGATCAGACAAGCGATTTGTACGTAGTTTTTAGTGTCTTTTTTCCAAACAATCACTTCTGCTTTACGTTCATAGTGTATTTGAATGTAAAATATTTTAAACTTTAACTTTTATCACCGGCTAAGATTTAAATAAACAAAGCGTACCGCTTCGGAACGAATGGTCAGGTTTCCCATGACCAGGTGAATACATAATGCAATTGCATTAAAGGTCATGGAAAATTCAAATTTTTGGGTTTGTTTCCAATGGATCCCCTTTTCAATATTTATATTTATATAACAAGGAGTTTTGCTAGACATTACCGTATAATCACATCTGAATATGAAATACCTTTCAATGAACCATTTGAAATATATCCATTACAACACATATAACGTAAAATTATCGTACCGCAAATTCGGACATCGAGGAAGGACGCCCTTATTATTTGCGCTGTCCGTTTTTCCAATTAAGTTATTTGTACATATTCTATTGCGATACCATACGATACTAGCTCCTCTTATTACATATGAATCGAATTGAATAAGACCAATCATTAAACGAAACCAAAGGTTATGGATATATTGGTCACGCAAGAGGTTCTAATCATATCACGATAGCATTATCAACACCAAGAAGTTTCACTAATTAAGTATAACAGTCAGTGCATTAAAGGTTTTCGCTTCTATAGGACCAATGCATCCAATTGGTGAAACTTTGGGAAAACACAGACGTTTTGAAACAAAGGTTATAAATTTGAAAATAAAAAAACATTCAACTGCAATATCATTATTTTTTAAACTTGGCATAATTATATACTAGTCTATGACAATGCATATCAAACAAGTTTATTATTTCAACTTAGTTCATTTGGGTCATTCAAAACATTTGTTTCTAAACTTAAATGCTATGATTACACAGACATTTTTTTTATTCCAGGGTTACCTGTAAAATTCAGGGTGTATATAATGTATTCATTTACAGTTTCATACATACAGAATAACATATATATAACTAGTTGTGTTGTGAGTAAATAACAGACAGTGTTACCCCTAGATTAGGATACTTGGTCAAAGGTATGGACCTGTATGTGTTTACCATATTGACCTGTGTAAAGTCGACGCACCACCGAATTGGTTCTAGATTTTATTTGTTTTCATTTACAAATTGAATGAAAATCTGTCAAGGAACTACAAATCACGCAAATTTGACATACATATTTGTAGAATTAGTGTATACGTAATTATATTAATCATGAGTATAATATCAGCTACAATTAGATATGACATGTTTTTCATCTTTATGAAAGAGGTTATGACCCTATCATTTTGCAACGTACTGCATGCTTGGTGGTGGACCCTTTTACAGTTCGCCACTATGCTTTCCTCTTTAATTGTACGATGACCTGACAGGTTGTGGACCCTATGATGACGCCTACCTAAAGCCCATTGGGACGGTGGCGTTTGATGTTTGTCTATGATCTTTCTTGTCGTGCCCTTAATGGTTTATTCTCTTGTTGAAATAGTTCTAGGCTATTGTTTGTTTTTTGTATTATATTTACACGAGCATATTTGTGTTTTACTTATATTGCCTATTGATGCTGCCTTGTTGGTTAGAGATTAGATCATGGCGGGGATTTCTTTATTTACATTGTCCTGTTTTAATGGGATGACAGTAGGGTAAGTGTGAGGTTTGGTGAACCATATAACCGGTTTAAACCCCCAGTGGCCTGCTTTGCCACTGACCGTTCCAAGGCAGTAGCCCTATTGTCAACCCTTTTGTGTTTGTGATGTCGTTTACTTTTATTATTACTTTTGCCTTCTTGTTTGTCTGTTTGCATGTTTGTTTCTGTGTTTTGTGGTTGACTGTCCTCCTTGAATGCTACTTTCCCTGTCCGATCTTTTTATATTTCTTTAATTAGTACTTTAACCTTGTTAACAAACTATATAATACCATAACAACATAAATAACACCTAGAATATGTGTCCATTACACGAGTAAAATGCGTAAGTATGTTAAAGTCATTCTAACTTCAACGCCGACGAGTGTTCTAATTAATATTCATGTATGTAAAATGTAAAGTGTTGCTGTTATGTATCAAAAAAAGAGTATGAAAGGGGAAATCGATAAATATAAAAAATAGTGAAGTCTCGGATTGAGACTGTTCGTGAACGGTATTGAAAATTGCAAGCTACCGTTCACGCCCTCTAGCTCCGGGTTGAGCAGAACTCAATATTTAAAATGCCATTAGTCCAAAATGTTTAGTCATACCGAAGATGGTATGCAAAAAATGATATGAACATGGTGGACAGGTTAAAATTAATAAAACATCTTGAATGTAATACTTTCATATAAATTAACAAGCGCAAAAAGGTAGGGCAAGGTTATTCGACTGCCGAAGGCTCTCTTTAAAGGTTTTCTTTACTGCCCATGGAAATATATTTGTTCATGTAGTACGGAATAGTTGCAATAGTTGTTAAAATAAATAGCGACCCAATCAAATGGCATACACATAATGTATGTCGATATATTATCTCGCGAGTATTATCACAGTCGAGTTCCAGTCTATCTCAGTCTCATGGAAACCAACGATATCAATCGGAACTGCATCGTCGATTTCCGTCTCTTGGTATTACGGAAATTGGCAAAGAGTTCCGACTGCAACGATAGAAGTCCGAAATACTCGATCAGTGGATCAATAATTAATAATAATAAGCAGATAATTATAATTATTATGCATATTTAACTTATTATTAATTGTGCATGGTTAACATTAAAATATTTTATTTAAGAAACAATTTCGCCCACATATCATCATTCATTAACAGCAGTTAAAGAACACTTACACGTAACTTACATTTTTCCTTGAGCTTTACTTCACTATACTGACGGGCAGCCATTTTATGCTTGCGTTAAAACCTTGCTTATTCATATACACGTATGTTTTGTAGGAACATACTGCTGCAATATATATGTCAATGTATATGAAGATTGAACGTTGTATGGCTGTTAGATGTATTGTGTGAGAAATCCACTTAACGTAAGTCAATGGCATTACTATTGATTAAAATTTAGGTGCCTGAACAACAAAATAAAAAAAAGAAGAAACAAATGAAAGGTCAGTATCATCAGCAATATCAAAACGATCACACACCACATTAATTAGTGATCTGTTGATCTTCCACTCCCACTTTAATTGGTTCCCTATGATTTACCATCATCACTTTTGTTTTATTTAGATCCATATCTGCATGAAGGTCGTTACAGGATTGGCAAATGATTTTTCACCAACGCTGTACGTAGTTTGATAATATTTGAAAGCTATTAGTACCAAGGAAGTAATAAATCACATCACCATTGCAGTCAGTTTATAAGTCGCAGAAGACTTCTTAAACAGCTTTATTTTAAAGTAAAACTGTTTCATTCTGTTACGGCTATGCATTCAAATTGACCTAATATTGAAATTGTTTTTAAAGTAGGTAATCAATTGTGTTTCTTATCGTAAACACAATTGACACTTGTGACTTTCTAGGCTTTGTTCTATATTATATATACATGATCATGTTTGTGTTTTACTTATATTGCCTTAATGCTGCCTTGTTTGTCAGAGATTATAACCTGGACGGGATATCTTTATTTTTACACTGTCCCGTTTATTGGGATCACAACCTTGTTTAAATCCCCAGCGGCAATTTTTTGGCACTGACAGTTCCAAGGCGTTAGCCCTATAGTCAACCCTTTTGTGTTTATGATGTCTTGTTGTGCCTTTTATTCATCTTCGAAGTTGTTCATTGTTTCCGTTTTTATGTGTGGTTTAATGTCGTCCTTGCATGCTAAGTTTCCTGTTCGAGTTTTATATCTATGTTTATATTCAACTTGTTAGAACATTCACAAAAGAGGTTTTGATCCTATCATTTTGCAACGCACTATATGTTTAGTGGGTTTGCCAATACCAGTTCCTCTTTGTTCGAGGATCGGACAGACTGTGGACCCTATACTAACTAACTCTTAAACAGGAATGTTACTGTAGGTAGCATGTTTGACTTAAATATTGTCATGTCGTGTCCCTAATTCTTTATTCTCTTGTTGCTCTGGCTTCTGCCAAGTCATTGGCTACATACTTTCTTGCTATTTAGGCTTCAAGGCTGGTGTAAACGATAAGCAAAATAAACGCCTAACATGTACTGGATTCCTAAATTACATAAAAATCCGTATAAGGCTCGTTTTATTTCTAATTCTAGTGCCTGCACCACAACAAACATCTCCAAACTTTTAACTTCTTGTCTTACTGCCTTAACTATATTGTGATAAAACTTATGAAAACTCTGGGATTAATTTATTTTGGTGTATAAAAATTCAGGAAAGTTTCGGAAATCTTTTCAATAAAGGTCAAGTCAAGTTTCATCAATAAGCACTTATGACTTCTCTGCACTATACACAACCTTACCATATCACCTTATTAAAGACAAGCTAATTTCTCTTATTCAAAAAACATTCGCTAGAGAAAATACTACATTTTTGGCATGTAATAATATTAAAGCGTTTTTTACTAACGGCAGTTTAGACAATTATACTATGTGGACTTGCTATGACGTTTGTGAAGCACTCATCTTCCTATTAGATAATATTTTCGTCAGGTATGGTACCACCGTTTATAGACAAATTATTGGTGTCCCTATGGGTACGAACTATGCACCACTTGTCGCAAATTTGTTTTTATTTTGCTATGAAGGGGATTTCATGTTGAGTCTTTCACCAGATACCCAGGCAGATGCTATTGAAGCTTTTAATGACACCTCTCGGTATCTGGATGACATACTGAACATTGACAACCCTTTCTGTCCAACTATGGTTGATAATATTTATCCTAAAGAACATCAGTTTAATAAAGCTAATATATCTGATAATAAGGTTTCTTTTCTTGATTTAGATCTCTCGATTGAAAATGGTGAAATAATTAGCAAAATCTATGACAACAGAGATGATTTTAATTTTGACATTGTTAATTATCCCCACTTGGATGGGGATGTTCCCCAAGCAACTTCTTATGTGGTGTATGTGTCTCAACTTATTCGTTTTTCAAGAGCTTGTATTCGAGTTGAGGACTTTAATATTCGTAATCTTTGTATAACTAAACAGCTACTCAATCAGGGTTACCGTTACCATAAACTTCGTAAAACCTTTGCAAAATTGCATTATTGTAACCCTGATCTTCTTTCCAATTATAAAAGTAATTTAAGGACTCTTCTGCGACAAAGACTATCAAAACCTGACTTCTATGGTGATGTGATTTATAAACTTCGTAAGATTCTTGGTCATGATCACTTTCATACTATCTTTGTTAAACTTGTTAAAAAATGTATCAAAAGAGGTTATGACCCTATCATTTTGCAACGTTCTGCATGCTTGGTGGTGGACCCTTTCACAGTTCGCCACTATGCTTTCCTCTTTAATTTTACGAATGCCGGTCAGGGTATGGACCCTATGATGACGCCTTCCTAAAGCCCATTGGGACGGTGGCGTTTGATGTTTGTCTATGATCTTTCTTGTCGTGCCCTTAATGGTTTATTCTCTTATTGCTCTGACTTCTGCCAAGTCATTGAGACCTTCATTGTGGCTTTCTAGGCTATTGTTTTTTTTGTATTATATTTACACGAGCATATTTGTGTTTTACCTTTATTGCCTATTGATGCGGCCTTGTTGGTTAGAGATTAGATCATGGCAGGGATTTCTTTATTTACACTGTCCTGTTTAATGGGATGACAGTAGGGTAAGTGTGAAGTTTGGTACACTCTTAAACCGGTTTAAACCCCCAGTGGCCTACTTTGTCACTGACCGTTCCAAGGCGGTAGTCCTATTGTCAACCCTTTTGTGTTTGTGATGTCGTTTACTTTTATTATAACTTTAGCTTTCTTGTTTGTCTGTTTGCATGTTTGTTTCTGTGTTTTGTGGTTGAATGTCCTCCTTGAATGCTACTTTCCCTGTCCGATCTTTTTATATTTCATATTTATTTTTTGGCGAAAACGGTTTTCAGCCATATGCTATCACTCATAGACCGGATACATCGTTTTAGCGCACACGCGGATGTTACCATATTTTTCAAGACCAGATCTATTTTACTGAACGCAGTATCTCAGACCGACGATAACGCTTGTAATGTGTTTATTTATAATCAAGCGTCGAAGATGATCAAGACTAATGCTCAGTGTCACAGGATGACCTTAGTGGTTGGGCTAACTCAGGAAAGAATCAATGACGGTGAATGCATTTACATAAATGTAATGCAACTTTTAAAATATGTTTAATATATATACAATTATCTAAAAAAACAAGCGAATACACAAATGAACTATGACAAGAATGTTCTCATGAACGTTTAAGACGTTCTTAGTATTGTTATAAATACTGAATGTCTAAGACACTAAAGTGTTGTTAAAGCTATAACAATGTTGATCTAGCGCGATAACTGTGATGCGCGAGAGCTCATGAAGATGATGATGCGCGAATTCAATGGATGATTGTCATCAAATGCCTTCTGTAAGGGTTGATGACGCGATGCAATGATAGTTAACCTCCACTGAGATTGTGAGTGATATTCCTCCAGTGAGGACTGGTAACGGGCCCACCTTGTGTCCCGGGGGTTGTCGTTAGTAAAACCTGGCCATGCTGACGCAGGTACGGGGACCGTCTCCACCGCTCGTAAACGTTAATCGTGGAAGCTTAGCTCCACTCCTGGATATCCAAACCAAGATGGCTTACTCCAACCCTGGATGGCTTATATCCTGGATGGCTTAGGCTGTAATTATACATACGTTTTAGATGTCGGTTGACAAACATAACAATCTTGCATAATTATCATTACCCAAACAAATCATTATTCAATCAATATATGTAAGCTGTACTAATGATGAGTAGCAATGTATACATATTCTACAACGCCATGTATACGCTATGTACGTCGCTGTTAATCAATGCCCCTAATACATGTAATATAAACATGATTAAATTACTCATATATTACACTCACTGAGTTATGCATGCACGCATGTCAACTAATGACCACATTATACAACGCTATGCATACGCGTCGAACATTTATTCTTGTCACTCATCTCATTGTTAACTAATGTTAACAATCGTGTATTACAATCACTGAGTTATACGCCAACGTTAACTAATGCACCTATTATCCACTGTTATAAAATTAATATTGTTTTACAATTAATGATCAATTACAATAATTACATCTAATAAAGTAACTTCAAAATCATATGCTAGTCTAAAGTTATGTTTGAGAAACATCAATGCTAACCGGATGTCGTAACTGCCAAACAAGATGGCGCCGCCCACTGAATACAAATGTACAATAAAAGTTTAATAAAACTACTAACCACATGTTGCCTATGAATTTTGCCGTCCAATCTCTGTTCCAACAAAGTACTATCGATCATCCCGGCGAGAGCTAGAAGACAATGGGTTTTATAGCAAACATTACGCCCAAATCATTATTTCCCCCGTTCAGTCCGTGACAAACGTGGCTAAATCTGCAGTATTGAATCTACACGAGAGGCCCCTTATACAATTTTGCCGTTTAAGGAAAATATACCTATACGTTTACATGCATTAGCACAAAACTAAACTTATGACACGGCCTCTCTGGCGGCCACTTAAAATGTGCACGCTTTTACGTGTTACATGAATAGATCATGAATATTGTGAAATTGTTTCAACTCGAACAATAGATTTGGGTGTAACCGATAACTTACAAGAGCTATGTACAACCAGTACGCTCTACCTGTGACATTTTGTGACACTCAGTTCATTGGTAATAACAAATTCAGTGCAATTGGACTTTTGAAATCTACTTGCCCTGGGCTCTTCACAATTTTTATTTGCTTGGAGCACTGTTGTGGCGACTATTCCTCTGAAACTATTTGACAGATTTTTCATGAAACTTCACCGGAATGTTGCTCTTGATGTCTATTAATACATGCCAGCCGGAAATGCAAAATGGCCACCACGGCTTAAAATATGTTTTTAAAAATACAAGTTCTTGCCGGCCACTTCCCAAAAAACATAAGTTTATTGATTTGGAACCTTAAACCAAAATTCATTTCAATTCGATGTCAAACATGGCAGCCAGTGCCCATCTTTGTTTATATACAGTTATATAGGAAAAACCTGTGGCGACTACTCCTCTGAAATGGATTCATGGATTTCCATGAAACTTTACAAGAAAGTTGCTCTTGCTTTCTCGTTGGTCCTAGATAAAAAATATGGCTTTGGAACCTTTACTAAAATGACTGGCGTAACATGTAGTTGGTTCTACACAAAGGTCAGTTCGATTCGATGTCAAACATGGCCACCAGCGGCCATCTTCGTTTACATAGAATTATACACGAAAAACTTGTGGCGATTATTCTGAAAATACCTGATGGATTTGCATGACACTTTACAGGAATGTTGCTCTTGATATCTAGTTGGTCCTAAAATTAAAAGTGGCCGCCACGGCTAAATATGCATTTTTAAAAATACAAGTTCATGGCGACTACTGAAAAAAACAAAAAAACTATATCAAACAATAGCTTGCCACTTCCAACAATCCCTAATCATCAACTTCAGTTGAGGATTCAGCAGCTTGTTTTTCAGTGGATAAGGACGTCTCGGCTTGAGAGATATATAACATAAAACAGGAATCACCTCGACAATAACAGTCATAACAATTCATACAATGTTTAATCTTAACTATAGGAATAGCTTACCAATGTTTTCGCCATTCTGAACGCAGTACTTTGATTATATATATAGTGTTACCTACGAGTGTTTATAAGAATGATGTTGACATGTTAATGTGTTATCCAGTGCCATTCATTTAAAATTAGTAACATAAAGACGTTTCTGCATGAGGTATGATATATTAATATTTACGTCATATGATGTTTATGATGATTCTCTCATTCAACGTTATTTAAATACCATGTTTATCTTAAGGTTTCTTGTTGTTGATGGTTTTGCACTTTGTTGCTTATTACATATTTACCAGAAACAATATATATATAAACACATTTGTCTTTTACTTGTATTAATGCTGCCTGCTCTGTATCTAGCATGCCGGGATTTTATTATTTAGACTGTTGCGTTTAATTAGGAAGATAACAGTGTAAGTGTGAGGTTTGGTGCACCCTAGAACCTGGTTTAAAACCCCAGTAGGTATTTTACCACTGAACGTTCCAAGGCTGTAAATATGTTGTCAACACATTACGTGGTTTCGCCTTAATTCCATTAAGCAACGGGAACGCTTATATTAGCAGGATGTTATAACGGATATTTCGAAAATAAAACACATCTACTGAAAAATGCGAAAACCTGTTTAAAATTACCTAGTAAATGTTTTAAATTTACAATACGCAAACGTTATAAGCCGAAAGTAAGGCTTTTCTTCATATCCCAGACAACCTCGTTTTCGCTTCTTGGAGAAGGGGTTGGATGGAGTATGAAAGTTAATACTCGGACCACATAATAAGTTTCGTGTTTGTGCGTCGCATATGTTGCTTCTATTTGTCCATGTATAGCTGTTTTTTGTTTTTCCGGTTTTCTCAAAACAGGGGAATGTCGACACTCCAGTATCATATATTCAGTTGCAAAAGAAACTGAACACTTTGAAAATTTTCTTTACACCCTATCCTCTTTATCAATCGACCATCCTTTAATGATCCGACCTACTGAAAAACAAATGACAACATGATATGGGCAATGGAATGAAAAAACTTTGGTACCAAACATGGCATATTCATTTTGGAATTTGTCAGTTTAATTATAAAACAAGTTTATACAATTAAATCTAAACAAAACTCAGTGTCCACTTTCTTTTGCAAATGAGTATAGTTCCAGGGTATGAACAACGCTGAAGATAAGAAAATATCTGTTGAACCAAAAATAGTTTGGCATTTCTATTAGCAACTGTTTTGGTTTCATTTAAATTTCCACATGATAACGAAATAATTATAAGAAAGAAATCAGGAAAAAAATAGGTTAATAGGAAACTTGCTAGGTTAAAAGCATTTTGTTTCAAATATCGATTTATTAGTAAAAATGTATTTGCATTGTAAGTATGATTATTATCGTGATAATGTTTATAATCGTGCAATTTAATTTCTGTATCCCCATCTGTCCACTCTCATACTCGTTCATGTATTTAACAATATGAAATGGTAGAAGCAGCATATGACATTTGATTATATCGTCAATTTATCTCGCATTTTAAACAAGAATACAATTAATGGGATTGAGAAAAAATGCATAATGTATGAGTTGGCATTTACACAAGTCTCTTGAGATGAATTAGTGAAATTAAAGTAATGTCGTATGCAATGAAACATCTATTTTCTTCAATGTTATAGATTGTAAGAATCCATAAGAAATCCATTACTACCGTTCGCAATCTCACGCGAGGTGTCGGAATTTAAACCATGCACAATGCTATAATGAGACTCTGTTTGAAATTCTGACCTCGAGTTTGACATTTCCCAATCCTACATACTTATTGTGCATACATTCTTCTCTCCTCTCAGCTAAGTACAAAGCCCAATACTGAATAGCTTTTTTTAAAGCGAAAGATAAGATGAACGTTTTAAAATATTGACGTCTGAAAGTGCATAATAGTAAATAAGCTCCTTGAATAGGCTCAGTCTGAGCTGATGCCTATCAGCTTGTCAACTTAGCCAGCACAGTTATAAAGTCATAAATCGCACAAGCCACATGAACCACATGCGGCTTCAAGTGTTGTTATATTGACCTCTATCAACACATGTTGCTTGTTTCATCAAAACTGTCAAAAAGAAAATGTGCTTTCTTGGATAAATGCATGTTGTGTATAAAGATCAACAATTATTAAAAAGAAAAGATGCTTTGTGTTTGATTGCACTTGTACATCTTATATTTAAAAGGTTTATTGTTTGTCATGACTGTGTACTGATGTCGGCGTTCTTACTGATTGTAGTAAATCCATGTAATATTTTCACTGTGGAATTCAGATTTGAAAATTTATGGTTACTTAATACTCTGATAATGTATAGGAAAATACGTACGCTTTCTGACTATATATATTTTATATTTCATTTCTTGTTGCTGTGGTGATTTTAAGATCAATTTAAGAATTGACCCCAAATTGGACACTTCCTGTGAAATAAATACTTAAAAGCCAGCTAGATAATATTAGTAAGATCATTCAGTACGAATGATCCTGATATAAGTAACACCAGAGTTATGCACATAAAGCATCCACTTCTATGTTTTCTTTATACCCTAGGAGAAAAGGAAGCAGTAAGACCGTATTACCAGACTTGATCAAGAACGGCGTCACCTGTGATCTTAGACAATTTTACTTCTGAGACATAATCTGGGTGTCAAACGAGAAAATTAGACCACTATTAGGTAATTGGGAGCTTCAAGGTAGAATATCTTACTGCAAATAAGCCAGTATATTATACCTAACAGCTCTTAGTGATAATGATTCTTACATCAAAAGTTAAATTAAGACATATTTCGAGCACAGGAAGCTACCATCATTCAGTATCAAAGAGGAAACAACGCCACTAAGGATAATTGAATCAGAGCCTCAGGAAGTAGTTGTTCAGAGTATGTCAAGTTCGTAATAGATACAGTACGAGTCTAACTACAAAAGTGTCCTCTAACAGACGTTAGACGGACAGTTTGCTTGACCGAAAAACTAATAATTACGAGGCGAAGCCGAGTAAATATTTGTTTTTCGGTCAAGCAAATCGCCCGCCTAAAGTCTGTTAGAGGACACTTTTGTAGTTAGACGAGTACGTGTATCTGACTTGTACGCCGGGTAGAACAATTGCTGTTCTTGTTTTAAATATATACGTGATGGATCCACTGAAAATCAGTTCTTATTAATGTTTTAAAAAAAGCAAATATATCTGACAACTTGTATAGAATATGTTACATTGGCCTATTCAAATCCAAATAACAACACACATGATATGCACGGGAATGACGTGCTGTCGCGCCACGTGCTTTTCCTCGTGGTAGCTGGTTGTCAGTGTCTACAAAAATTTCAGAAGACATGTTTGATGTTGAGACGGATTTATTTTTGAGTGAAATGTGTATTACAAAGGACAAAGATGATTTATTTCATATGGATAATGACCTCATAATGAGTCAATTAAATATGGATGAAATGGGGAAACGGGACGACTTGGTTAATTGCGTCTTTTTGCAAATCGTTGCTGCCGATAGTTTGTGTGAATTTTTTTTACTAAAATGTCGAGTGATAATGAAGTTGATATAATGAGAAAATCGAGAACATCTAAAATACTCAAAAGAACACTTTGTGGGGCGTAAACGTTTGGAATGCGTACAGGAAATGACGCAACGACAAAGTACTTCAAGACGAAATAGCATAGAGTTACGCATATACGTTAGTGCCACCATTATCTGTAAATCTCCAGGCACACGAGCTGAACTACTGGATTTACAGATTTATTATAGAGGTATTGGTCTATTTTTTCTGATTTTAATAATTCTCCGAACATTATAGTAAATCACCATTTTGCTAATATTTGATGTATGCCATTATTTTACTTCTCCGTTAATATCCAATTTAATAACTCCGAAAGGGACAATAATGCGTTAAGCGTATTAGACATTGTTTACGTTTACATAAGCAAGTTTATGCTATTCACGACAAACTAAACATTTTTTCCATTTCCTTCTACTTTTTTTTATTCATTTACTTTGTCAGGTTTTTACGTATAACCATTTTTGTCTTACCTTTTTCTTTTTACAATTATTGTTGTAGAGAGAGTGTTTATGTGTGTGTGTGTGTGTGTGTGCTGTGTGCTGTGTGTGTGTGTGTGTGTGTGTGTGGTCGCATGCCATTTTAACAATTCATATATTTGCAAGTATATATAATATATAAAGATAATGTTCCCTTTTGCGAAATCCCGTTAAAAGTTAAATAAACAAAAGAAAAAAATGAAAATTCAAATAATCGAGAATATTTTACTTGTAACTTGCAGTTTAATATGTTTACACTTTTATCTAGACACTGCTATACTTGAATAATAAATTTGAACTTGATAAAAATGTGTATTGATCGATACTCGGCTAATGTCATACTCAAGGTCATGTGTGTATTGACTAATTCACATAGTTACATGTATCAAGTATGTATTTATAATTTAAGGGTAACTCTGCCTAAACATGTGTAAATATATTAAACTGTGAGTTTCATCTAAAAAAGGTTAATATTATTTACATTCTAATGTTTATCTTTTGCAAATGCAATATCAAGGGGATTACACAAGATGGGTCATAATCCTTCAGAAATATGACCCCTTTGCGTAATACCGTTGAAAATGCATTAATAAAAGGGGAAATAGAACTCAGATAATCCTGAATATTTTTACATGCAAGTTGCAGTCTTATATGGTTACAGTTTATGTAGACAATGACATGTTATAATATTTAGACAATTACAGGTTACTATAGCAACTACATTGTTCCAAGATGGATTCGACAAGCAACTAATTGCAGAAAGAATAGGACAGGAGCATCACCATACTGGCATATAAAACAACGTCTACGTCAACAACTCATTACAGCTACATGTACATCAGAGGATACAAAGCCCGCCATAACGATTCCGCCATAAGCTACACAATCTTCTGAAATTAATCTTGACCATTGTGCTGTTAAAATACAAATAAAAATGTAAAAAATACATGGCTTTAATTTATTTAACCTTTAAAACAAATGAAACACTGCCTTTATATCGACGTGTGTAAGACTTATGAAACACACGGGGATATAGTGTCCAGTCTTCATTTGTGTGGTCTTAGCACGAGGATTGATATGCACGTGAGCGTGTCTCTCGTGCGTCTACTTAAAGATTTCGTGCGCTCAAAAGTATCCGTCTAACAACCGTTAGACGGACACTTATTGAATAGCTTTGCGGGGGTTCCGGCGTACAAATATTATTAAACTAAATAGATTTATATCTTCATACAACACCTACATTCATATACTGTTATGTGGTCCTAGTTTTGATTTGCACATGATTTGGTTAGCCTTTTTACAGGTAAACTATTTATTGAGAATTTGTGACAGTAATGATAAACCATATGCTGAGTGGTTTTAAGGCTTTTAAAATCAGATTTAAATAGTCTTCAAACTAAAAATAAGATTATAAGCTAAGATTATGGTCAAAATAAATTATTGGTTGAGTTATTCAACTATATGATACATGTATATAAAGAATATAAGATATTAATTTTCTTCTCATTTCAGACATTTCATCCATATTTGTAATGGGTCTTCTATAGTTTGAACCGTTTCAGGTATTTTGTCTGTATTTACTGTGAGCTGTTTGGTACCAAACGTTATGTGTGGTTTGACTTCGAAAAAGTAATGAAAGAGTTATAACCCTTTATATTTTCACTATGACATATAAGATACTGATGATTTTTATTAATTTCGTTAGATTATTACGTGGTCCGAGTATTAACTTTCATACCTCAGCCAACCCCGTTTTCGCTTCTTGGAGAAGTGGTTGGATTGGGTATGAAAGTTAATACTCGGACCACGTAATATTGTGTAAATGTTAAATCAGTAACAATGTCTACAAGGTATGAATTAAAAAATTAGTTTCGGCTTAAAAATGCTTGCATACTGTAAAATGAAAAATATTAATAGGTAATTTTAAACAGGTTATCGCATTTTTTCAGTAAAACAATTTTTTAAACGTGTTTTATTGTCGAAATATCCGTTATAAAATCCTGCTTATATAAGCTTTCCCATCTCTTAATGGAATTAAGGCGGGACCACATAATGAACACCACATATCTTAATAGCTTATAGTTCAATGCTTTTGTGATATGTTAAAGGGACATATAGACCGTGAGCCATACACTTTTTTGTTACCATCTCAAGGGACAAATTCTTACTAGTACCATGTTATTAAGTACCTTGTAGAGAAACAAAAAATCCATGATAGCAGTGTGAACAGGGTAGATGATTCTTGTTATTAGAGTTATCTCCCCCTTTTAAGCAAAACTCTTGTTTCTTTAAAAAATCGTTTTCGCTGAAACTGGAAGAGCTACAGGTCTAATATTTTGCAAGTATTATACATTTAGGGTCCTCTACCAAGTATTTATAAAATGGTGACCCGAGGGTCAAATATGGCCCAGCCCCGGGGGTAACATTTTTTCATACAGTTATATAGGAAATCTTTAAACATAAATCATTTTCTCTAAAACTGTAAGAGCTAGAGATCACATATTATGCATCAAGAATAAGCTTATGGTCCACTAGCAAGTTTGTTAAAATATCGACCCTGGGGTAATATCTGGCTCCGGCCCAGGGGTCATATATTTACATTTATAGTCTTATAGAAACATCTTCAAAATCTTTTCTTCAAAAAAAAAGAGCCAGAGGTCTATTATTTTGCATATTGTACAAGCTTATGGTTCTCTACCACTTTTGTTCAAATCGTGACTGTGTCCAACTATGGCCCGGTTCTGGGGTTATTGAATTGAACTGGGTTTTAAGGCGCACCGACACATGAAAGGTTATATGGCGCCTAATAGGCATGAAAACTCCATGTACATCGAGATAAAATATGGAGAATGGGCCTAGGACCTTCTCACCCTGAACTGCAGAGTTGCTGCAAATTATATTGTAGACACTCCATTTACGCTGTAGCCACGTTTATTGTTTTCTCCCACTGCTCTTAGTGATGTGACCGGGATGGCACCTGAAACAATGCAGGGGTCATGATGAAGACCTTTAATGAGCATGAACAAAAAATGACAAAATGAATATGAATGTGGGGTGGGGTGGGGGTGTCCTACACCTCTGCATGTGACGGTGTGAT
The DNA here is from genome assembly GCA_037043455.1 of Cyrtodaria siliqua. Classification (NCBI taxonomy): domain Eukaryota; kingdom Metazoa; phylum Mollusca; class Bivalvia; order Adapedonta; family Hiatellidae; genus Cyrtodaria; species Cyrtodaria siliqua. The sequence continues at coordinate 6,649 of JAWPHD010013417.1, read as the reverse complement.
TGCAGTGGTTGTATTCTACCCTGGCAACCATACGGCGGGTGGGGAGGGGTTCTGGGGTTAAAGTTTTACAAAGAGTTATATAGGAAAGTCCATAAAATATTCATTTCTGATACTACAAGAGCTAGAGGTCTAATACGATGCATGTAGCATAAAAGTATCGATCTCTACCAATTTATTTTGTTCAAATGGTGATCTTATGGTCAAATTTCGCCCGGTCCCGGGGGTCACATATTTACATAGAGTTATGCAGGAACGTCTATAAACATCTTCTCTGAAACTACAAGACCTAGAGGTGTAATAAGCTATATGTAGCTTAAGATTATTGTCCTGTACCAAATATTTCAAATGGTGTCCCTCTTGAATCAAGCCTGGAATCAATTTTCGCCCTGTCCCGGGTGTCACGCTATAACATTGAATTATATACGAAAACATATTCAAACAGCTTCTGAACTTCAAAAGCTAAATAATAGTTTGTATGTACCATAAGCTTATGATCCTCTATCTAGTTTGTTCAACAACAATGGTTTGGCAACAATGGTGTCAAATATGGCCACTACGGGGGTCTTAGTTTTACAGATTTATATAAATAAATTGTTGTTGTTTCTTAAAACATGAGAGCACTTTGAGACAAGGCCAGTGGGTCTCTTGTTTGTGGCTTAAGTTGTACACTTTTCATAAAATCACTTCAAAAGTTTTAAGCGAACTGAAATATATAGAGAATGTGACTTTTGATAAGGTATTCCATTATGAAGACGTAACCATGTTTACAAATCGGATATTGAATAAAACCACGAACTAAAAGCACAAAGTATACCACTGCATTTTCGACAAATTGAAAAAAAAAAGCAGAAAGAAAAGAAAAGGCATTTTACGGTTTAACTGTTTCTATTTAGGTGTTTGTTATACACATTTTAAAATAACCGCCAAATTACGACAAAATTACTCTACAGAAACAGTTTATCAAAACTCTATCCAAGTGTTCATCTCATATAATAATGCATATGTGTCGCTTAAAAGTGTATGTTTATTCATGTTTTTTTGTAATATCCGTAATTGAATAAGTATAAAATGAATTATCCATTTTTTTTGTCTGGCTGGTTAAAGCTTTTTATATTGTATCTATAGAGTACGATGTAAGTTATGTATATACCTTGTGGTCAGTAGGTCTAGAAACGATGTACATATGTTGTAAAATGTGGCTGTTGTTGGCGGGATAGCTACTTTAACTGCAGTAGCACCTGTATGTCGGATGTAAACATCAGTAAACTAACCGTGATCACTAAATGTAATCTATCTCGATGCACTGGTTACCGATTCTTATCTGGAAGCGTTTATATATGTTTTATATCTTATATGTATGTTATATTGTCACATTAATTTATATTATTTAAATCAGATACTATGAACTGAGTATTCTTAATTGTCCTGTTCTATCCCAAGGCATTAATTGCCAAGTTTATCAAAACGGCAATGAGCTGGGCATATATAAGGCTTGGAGGCATATTGCAACTCGACATACATGAATGCTTGATAAGAGAGACCGTTGTGAACCCAGCTTTTTGGATATTACCTTTATGACGGATTAACATTTTAGTTGTATGTATTTTAATGCAGTCATCCTTACTTGAGCGCATACAGCCTGTTGATGCAGTGGATATCACGGGGGACTTTAAATTCAGAGGTTCAAACCTGGTTCAAACCTAACCGGAGCCAGTGAATTTTGTCGGTGTGTTCTTGGGCAAGATACTTTTACCCTCGTCCGTCGGATGGGGACGTAAACCAGGCGATCCCGTGCATCGCTTGTTTTTTTTCTCCCATCATGTTAAAGAAACATAGGTGTCTATTCGTCAGTAGGGCAGGTTCCTAAATGCATATATATCCAACCACCCCCCCCCCCCCCCCACCCACCCCCAACACACACACTCCCTCTCTCTTCATTGGCAATACACCTTTTTTAGGTAATAATCATTCCACTTGCACGCGCAAAAATAGGGTTGATGCTTACTATCCTAGGTTAATTCCATACTCTAAATCAAGTACGGAGAACATCACAACCTATGTTTAGATAAATATCACAGCAGGTGATATTGTAACAACTGCACCAATACTTACAAACAGTTGCCATGGTAAATAGTTAGCACAGTGATCTGGGTATCACTATAAAAAATATTTCTTCGTCGACGCCGTGTGGTTCCCGGCCAAGAATATGACCACTGAATATCCAGGCATAGGGATAAAATTTCCCCGAATTCATGTTAATTTTGTCATTTTTGTTCATTATTTTCATCATGAAACCTGTATTGTTTCAGGTCTACTTCAGTGGTAGCAGTGATCGTGGCTCCAGCGAAAAATGGAGTGTTTATTAGAGAATTTGCAGCATCTCTGCAGTTCTGTAGGTAAGAAGGTTCTAGGCACATTCTGCAAATTGTTATCTAGATGTCAATGAAGAGTGAGCCGGGTCGAATGTTCATTCCTGTTGGCGCCATATAACATGTTTGTGTTGGTGCGCCGTAAAACCCCAATTCAAATCAATTCATCTTCGTTGATTCTTTTTTCAGTAACACAAAAAATGGTTCATGCAAATGCATATACTACTATTTTAACATTTCGTATGCAGAATTTGTCATTGTGTTGTAAGGGTGGGGTAATTCAGGTGTAAAAATCCTTAAAATATGCATAAATTGTAATTAAAAAGTATTAAAATAGAGAACTTTTAAGATTTTGCGTTGCAATATTCAATGTTTAATCAGTGAAGTAATAAGATTACTTCACTGGTTTAATTCATGTATTCATTTGTAATACATAATCGAAATGTGTAATCATAATAAGTATTGCCATGACGAATACACCTAACAAAAAGACTTTTGTTTAAAAAAAAACACGTTAAGCCGCACAATTCGTTTATCTAGAATCCTCTGGGCTGTGTGTCGTCTGTGCAATATATGTATATATCAGAACATGTTAATACTATTTATGTTGCAGTTACTTTGAGGAAGGCTTATATTTCCAGTTTGGCATGCGTCTCAACTTATCATGCTTACTGAACACATATGTGCAATGCCATGGACATTGCTTAGTACTTAATTTCATCAATATATCATAACAATCCCTTATTCATATTATAATCTTATTTAAATCAAGTGGAAAGGTTGTAAATTACTGATTCTTACAAGTTTACACATATATTGTAAAATATATTAACTAAACTAAATGCATAAAAATGTGTCAATAGTGGGTGGGGTAAATTGACTTCTAATTTGAAGCAAAATAAAGATTTTAAACTGAATTCAGTGCTAAAAAAGAGCTTATTTACGCTTTATGTAACTCAATGAATTGTAAACTTAGGTGCATCTTTAAAAAGTACATTAATGATTATTCACACAAGCATGACATTCAAAAGTGAACTTCAAAAACTTATATGAAAGCGCTACAATGATAACCTATTAATGCTCGATTTTTTTTATATAAGCTACCTGTTCCAGATTGCTATCATGGAAAAATGAAATCTATATCAATTTCTCTTTTCAAAAAGTGATGGTAGAATTTGTCCCTTGAGTTGGTAACAATATCGAAAATTGTGGGTCCTGGGTCAAGGCCTAATAAGTTGCATCGGTTAAAACATCAATATTAATTATTAGAATAGTTTAAAGCAAACTGTTTTACATAGTATTCACTGTTGATTATATCGCACCAATACTACATTTAAACCTATGATAGTATATTTAGAGTATTTTAATACATACAAGTAGGGTTAAAGTCAAAATGATACTGAACTAATAAATCGAGGGGCTGATTTTAATGCTTGATAATAACTTTTAGATTGCCGTGATCACTTACAATTAAAATATACTAATTTGAGTACCTTTGAATTCGATCTAATGATTCAGTAACAAATGAGACGGATACTGTCTTGGACGGTGTGGACATTTATTCATTTATTCATAACTATATTATGAAACGACTTTGTTTTCCTATCATAAATGGAAAAGAAAAAATCTAATGTATGTCTTAGAACAAACATCATTTACGTTTTGAAATGGGGTTTGGCACTATGTATTTACACACATAATATCAATTAGGTAATACACTCTCCTTTCTTGGCAATTCGTCTCCTCAATCCCAGCCTATTTCATTCTTCAATACATATATCAACAACTTTTCATAGATCACCTCTACGTCACTAAAAGTGGTGTTAGTATTGGATGGTATGTTCAATGCTCAAACAGCGCTTGTAATGGAGAACAACCTCCTCTGGTTGATAGCTATCCCCACAAACTGCTCTTGTATTACTAAATAATGTCTTTCATTTTAGAAGTACTATTCATTTCTGATATTTCTCATAACACTTAATATACAAGAAATGAAACTAAATCTCCGACTCTTAAGTCAGAAATGTCTGCCTCCTCTCTATTAAATCCTACTTGTTTTACTTCTCTTCCTGTTATTTCCCATTTCTTCAAACAAACAATGCCTTTAATTTATTGAACTAACATTTCGAATAATACAAATGTACTTTTGTAGTCATTTCACCGAATTGTAATGCGTATGTCCCTTCGAAAACACCAAAGCCAAATTTATAAATTGAGCATTTTTGACAAATTTGACATTCGCACGAAAACATGTCTTCGTTACATTTATTCTCCTGATGGGTTGAAATAAAAAACACCATATTGATTAAATCATACTGTACTAACATCGTGTGAAATATTCTTGTCTGATTTCAAGCTAAATACTTTTGAACGGACGCATCGGCCAATATAGTGGTGCTTAGTGTTTTGAGGGTTTAAGATAAATAAATGAAATTAGACCAACAATGATGATTGTCACGATTTGTGTGAAACAAATAGCGTTAATTTGCTAAAAGCTGGATGTTTATTGAATAAACAAACCACAACATATTAACAGCGATAACATGATTAGTGTAGTGATTCAAAGATTAATTATAATACACGATTGATTCTCTTCTCTAAAGTAATAGATATATAATAATTATATGGTTAGTAACTTAGAATTTTAGATGTATTTTGGCGAGTATAAGAAAAATGATAAATGAGAGTCTCTGGCTTTTACGTATGTAAAAGGATTTTTTTTCGGATTTCTTTTTATCATGTTGGAAACGAATTTGGCGTCGGACATGGGTATAACAATGTATTTGTCATGTATAACTCGTTTTTAATCCATAATTGAAGAAAAGCCTCATGCCTGTAAGTGTTTAGGATTTTTTCTAAACAATTTGAAAAAAAATTCTGAGGGACTGACGCCCTCAAAAAAGGCACCTGTGTCCTACTGACAAGAGAACCAGAAACGGAGATTATTGCTTGAGATATCCGTGATGACAAAACTGTTTTACTATTTTAAGATATGATAAAATTTCTAAAAGACAACATTCAAATAAACATATTGTCTACGATAAATACGCCGCAAAGTGAAATGTATGATCCCATTGATGGTTACGTCCAACATTGAACCAGAACATCTAAAGATAGAGTAATATCTAAAACCCATTTTGAGAATAAGTTTGAGTAAGAAATGCATGACAAACTCATTGCTATGTCCATTGTCTGTCTTTCGATATGTTGTATAGAATTCCGGAATTATAAAACAAACGTCATCTATGTTATGTAATCTAGATATTTTAGAAATATAAATATTATACGTAAAATAACTAGTAGTTGATTTGGATTTTCATTATCGAAACCAAATGGTTTGTACGTGTGCCTTTCATACGGGATAATCGCATACATCTACAGCTGAGACCAATATATGGAAGAAATTCAACAATAACAATTAGAAAAGGCATGCGTGTTTGATCCAAATAAGGTTAACACACATAAGTAAAAGGAATTGTTTTCCGACTTCTATTTAACATATTGGAAACGAATTTGGCGTCGGACATGGGTATAACAATATATTTGTCATGTATAACTCGTTTTAATCTATAATTTAGGTCTATATATTGCGTTGATATTTTTATTCAATTTTGGAGGAAATTCTCTTTAAAGGTTACCTGTGTCCTACTGACAAGAGAACCAGAAACGGAGATTATTGCTTGAGATATCCGTGGTGACAAATTTAGCCTAGAGCCTGGTTTAACCATTTCGCCGCCAAATTTCAAGTGTTGTCTGCTAAAATTTGAACTCAAACATTCTGGTAATGTTTAATATATAAAGTGCTATGTAAAGCATTCTTAATGAGTTGCGAACAGTGTAAACCCTGATCAGCCTGCACTTAGTATGCATGTTTCTCCGGGTCTAAACTTAAAACCAATGTTTTCGCCTGTGGCAGCGAAAGGGTCAAAATCCCATCGGCACTTTTTCCAATGACCTTTAAAGAGGACTATGTTTATGTTTATGGTGACACATACGTTGCTTTGTAATTGTGGCACTACAATACGACGTTTCATGGTGTTATAACAGTGTTCACTTGTACGTCTGTCTGTTTGTTATCACAACCTTGTCCGCTCTGTAACTCCTCTCTCTCTCTCTCTCTGAAGCAAATTGTACGACAGTCGATGGCGACACTACCTGTGGCCTATTGTCTTTGTCTTTGAGGTCAGTAAGTAAAGGTCAAGGTCACGATCATGAAAATCCTTGTCCTCTCTGAAACTCGTCTCCTCTAATGCAATATATGAATCAATGGTGGATATCAC